>CAUYLG010077967.1:0-61804 GCA_963573385.1 Cacajao melanocephalus
CCCATCACCTATATCTGGCATTTCTCCCCATGCTATCTCTCCCCAACTCCCCACCCCCCGCTGTCCCTCCCCTATTTCCCCTGGACAAACCCCAGTGTGTGATGCTCTGTGTCCATGTGTTCTCATTGTTCAACACCCATCTATGAGTGAGAACATTTTTGTACTTTTAGTAGAGACGAGGTTTCACTATGTTGGCCAGGATGGTCTTGATCTCTTGACCTCATGATCCGCCCGCCTCGGCCTCCCAAAGTGCTGGGATTACAGGTATGAGCCACCGTGCCTGGCCCCCTTTTCTGTTTTCTTTAAGTTGAAGTTGCTCTTTTTTCCCTTAGGTCCCTAATGCGAAAGCTTGGGTAGTTATTTTAAATCATTCTTTTTCCTAATGTATGCTTTTAAGGTTATACATTTCTCTTCAAGCAGTTTTTGCAGATTTCCATATATTGTTAAGTTATATTTTCACTTTTATATAATTGAAAAATATTTTAAAATTTATATGATCTATTTGATCCAAATCTTATTTAAAAGTGTGTTATTTTCAAATATTTAGGAAATTTTAAATCTATCTTTCTATTATTGATTCCTAGTTTAATTCCATTGTGCTTTAAGAACACACTTTGCAGATTGCTTAAATAAGTTGTTAACATGTCTTATGGCCTGGAATATAGTCTATTTCAATGAATTTTTCATGTGAACTAAAGAACAAGTGTTTTATGGCATAGTCTATACATATAAATTAGACCGAGTTGATTTATAGTTCTGTTTAGTCTTCTGTAACTTTCCTGATTTTCTACCTGCTTGATCTATCAATTACTGACAACTTTTGAGGTCTCTAATTGTAAAAATGCATTTGTTTGTTTCTCCTTTCAGTTTCTTATTTTCTTTTATCAGTTTTTGAGTCATGTATTTTGATAACTCTTGTCAGATGTATGCATGTTTAAAATGTTTATGTCTTCTCAGACCCCTGTATCTTTATGTAGTGCCTCTTGTTATCCCTGACAATCTTCTTTGTCCTAATATCTGCTCTGTCTCAAACTAAAATAACTATTTTAAATTTTTTGATTAGTTTTAGCTTGGTAGATATCTGTCAATTCATTCACTTTCAACTTATCTATTTCTTTATATTTAAAGTTCTGTTTGCCTAGAAAACATATAATTTAATTCTTTTCATCTACTCTGACGGTCTCTTTCCTTTAATTGATATATGTAGGCCATTTACATTTAAAGTGATAATTGATAAAGTTGGATTAATATCTATCATGTTTATAAATTTTCTATTTATTACATTATTCTTTTTGCCTCCTCTTCTACCTTCTTTGGTTTTATCTGAGCATTTCATATGATTCTATTTTATCACTTCACTTAGAATATTAGTTATACTTTTTAAAAAATTAATATTAGGGGTGGCAGAGTTTATAAGAAAATATGCTAAACTAATCTAAATTCAATTTCAAGTACCAACAAAAATTTAGTTACAAACATTAAAAATTCTTCCCTTCTATCTCTGTGACATTGCTGTCATTCATTACATTTACCTATTATAATATTATGCAATATATTGTTTTAACTTTAAATAGTTATTTTTTAAATCAATTAAGAATAAGAAAAATGGGAGAGGAGCAAAGACAGCCGAATAGAAACAGCTCTGATCTGCAGCTCCCAGTGAGACAAATGGGAAAGGCAAATGATTTATGCTTCTCCAACTGAGGTACCAACTTCATCTCATTGAGACTAACTAGGCAGTTGGCAGGCCCCACAGAGAACGAGCAGCAGGGTGGAGTGTCACTTTATCTGGCAGCTACACAAGGTGGGCAGACCTCCCTCCTGCAACTAAGGGAAGTGATGAGGGTCTGTGCTATCCACCAGGGGTATTACCCTTCTACCACGGATTTTTGCAATCCGTGGATCAGGAGAGTCCCTTGTGAGCCTACACCACCAAGGCCCTGGGTCTTAAGCACAAAACTGGGCACACCAAGGACAGCTGCTCCTGTCAGAGGCTGTTTGGGCCAGCACTGGGCTGCAGGAGTTTTTACATACTACAATGGTGCCTGGAATTTCAATGAGGCAGAAGAACCGTCCACTCCTGTGGAAAGGGGGCTGAAGCCAGGGAGCCAAGCAGTTTTGATCAGGGGGTCCCACTTCCATGAAGCCCTACAAGCTAAGACCCACTCACTGGCTTGAGATCTCCGCTGCCTAGGACAACTGAGTTCCGGGGGGAGGGGCAACCGCCATTACTGCCACTGTAGTTGGCGGCTTTCCACTGACCAGTGCAACGGAGACTAGGAGGTTTGAACCGAGCAGAATTCTCCACAGTGCAGCAAAACAGCTGTTGCAGATCATGACCAGATTGCCTCTTTAGCTGAGACTCACAGCCATCCCTCTTCACCGAGCAGGCCATCCTTTCAGGAATTTCAGCAGCTCTAGTCAGGGGCTTAGAAACAGAACTGCCATCTCTCTGGGACAGAGCACCTGGGGGGAGGGGTGCCCACAGCCCCAGGTTCAGCCACTAAAGATTGGCTGATCCCAAAGAGGGGAATTCCTCCAGCCCAATGCACCAGCTCTGCTAAGGGAAAGTCAAACTGCCTCCTTAAGTGGGTCCTGGATCCTGTGCCTCCTGACTGGGTGAGACTTCCCAACAGGAGTCACCAGACAGCTCATACAGGGGAGTTCCAGCTGACATCAGGTCAGTGCTCCTCTGGGAGGAAGCTTCTAGAGGAAGAAGCAGGCAATAATCTTTGCAGTTTTGCAGCCTCCACTGGTGATACCTAGGCGAACAGGATCTAGAGTGGACCCCCAGCAAACTGCAGCAGATCTGCAGAGGAAGGGCCCAACTCTTAGAAGAAAAACAAACAGAAAGTAACAACAATGACATCAACAAAAAGATCCCACAAAAAACTCATGCAAAGATTATCAGCCTCAAAGATCAAAGGTAGATAAATCCATGAAGATTAGGAAAAATCAAAGCAAAAATGCTGAAAATCCAAAAGCCGGAATGCCTCTTCTCCTCCAAATGATTGCAACTCTTCCCCAGCAAGGGCACAGAATGGGGCTGAAGCTGAGATGGATGAACTGACAGAAAGTGGATAATAATGAATTTCACTAAGCTAAAAGATTACGTTCTAATGTATGCAAAGAAGCTAAGAACCACGATAAAAGATTACAGGTGCTATTAACTAGAGTAACCAGTTTAGAGAGGAACATAAATGACCTAATGGAGCTGAGAAACACAGTCTAAGTACTTCATGCTACAGACACAAGTATCAGTACTGGAATTGACCAAGTAGAAGGGAGAATATCAGAGCTTGAAAACTATCTTGCTGAAATAAGGCAGGCAGACAAGATTAGAGAGGAAAAGAAAAAGTAAAGGAAGAAACAAATTCTCCAAGAGCTCTGAGAATGTAAAAAGACAGAACCTATGACTGACTGGAATACTTGAAAGAGATGGGGAGAATGGAAACAAGTTGGAAGACACACTTCAGGATACCATCCAGGAGAACTTCCCCAATCTAGCAAGACAAGCCAATATTCAAATTCAGGAAATCCAGAGAACCCCAATAAGATACTCCATGAAAAGATCCACCCCAAGACACATAATCATCAAATTTGCCAAGGTCGAAATGAAGGAAAAAAAACGTTAAGGGCAGCCAAAGAGAAAGGCCAGGTTACCTACAAAGGGAAGCCCATTAGATTAACAGTGGAACTCTCAGTGGAAACTCTATAAGCCAGAAGAGATTAGAAGCCAATATTCAACATTCATAAAGAAAATAAATTTCAACTCAGAATTCTGTCTTTGGCCAAACTAAGCTTCATAAGCAAAGGAGAAATAAAATATTTTTCAGACAAGTGAATGCTGAGGGATTTTGTCACCACCAGGCCTGCCCTGCAAGAGATCCTAAAGGAAGGACTGATCATGGAAAATCCATTACAAACCACTACAAAAGCACATTGAAGTACACGGACCAACAACACTATGAGTCAACTACACTAACAAGTCTGCAAAATTAAACAGCCAGCATCATGATGACAAGATCAAATTCACACATAACAATATTAAACTTAAATGTAAATGGTCTAAAGACCTGGATTAAAAGACACAGAGTAGCAAGCTGGATACAAAGGCAAGACCTATCAGTGTGCTGTATTCAAGAGACACATCTCATGTGCAAAGATTCGCATAAACTCAAAATAAAGGGATGGAAGAAAATTTACCAAGGAAATGTAAAGTAGAAAAAAATCAGGGGTTTCAAAAGGCATTACATAATGTTAAAGGCATCAATGAAACAAGAAGAGATAACTATCCTACATATATATATATATATATATATATATATATATATATACACACACACACACACACACACACACAGGATATATATATATATATATATATATATATATACACACACACATATATATACATATATATAGGATATATATACACATATATATGTTTATATATGTGTGTATATATATATATCCTATGTCCTATATATATGTGTGTGTGTGTGTGTGTATATATACACACATACCCAATACAGGAGCACCCAGATTCATAAAACAAGTTCTTAAAGACCTATAAAGAGTCTTAGACAATAATAGTGGGAAAATTGAATACTCCACTGTCAGTATTAGGCAGATCACTGAGACAGAAAATTAACAAAGATATTCAAGGCTTGAACTAAGTTCTAGACCAAGTAGACCTGATAAACATTTATAGAACTCTCCACCCCCAAACAACAGAATATACATTTTTTTGGTGTCACATAACACTTACTCTAAAATTGATCCCATAATTGGAAGTAAAACACACCTCAGTAAATGCAAAATAACTGAAATCACAACAAACAGTGTCTCAGACCACAGTGCAATCAAATTAGAAATCAAGATTAACAAGCCCACTCAAAGCCACACAACTACATGAAAATTGAACAACCTGCTCCATTGAATTATGGCAGAAACAGGACGTTCTTTGAAACCAATGAGAACAAAAAGACAACATACCAGAATCTCTGGAATGCAGCTAAAGCAGTGGTAAGAGGGAAATTTATAGCACTAAATGCCCACATCAAAAGCTAGAAAGATCTCACATTGACACTCTAACATCACAACAAAAAGAAGTAGAGAACAAAGAGCAAACAGACCCCAGAGCTAGTGGAAGACAAGAAATAACCAAGCTTAGAGTGAAACTGAAGGAGATAGAGACAAGAACAACCCTCCAAAAAATCAATGAATCCAGGAGCTGTTAAAAAAAAAATCAATAAAATAGACCATTAGTGAGACTAATAAGGAAGAAAAAAGATTCAAATACACACAATCAGAAATGATAAGAGGCATAGTACCACTGATACCACAGAAATACAAGCAACCATCAGAGAGTACTATAAACAGCTTTATGCAAGTAAACTGGAAAGTCTAGAAGAAATTGATAAATTCCTGGGCACATACACCCTCCCAAGACTGAACTGGGAAGAATTTGAATCCCTGAATAGACCAATAACAAGTTCTGAAATTGAGGCAGTAATAAATAGCCTACCAATCAAAATAAAAAGCCCAGGTCCAGATGGATTTACAGCTGAATCCTACCAGATACAAAGAGGAGCTGCTATCATTTCTTTGAAACTATTCCAAACAATTGAAAAGGAGGGATTCCTCTTTAACTCATTTTATGAGGCCAGCATCATCCTGATACCAAAACCTGGCAGAGATAGAACAAAAATTGAGAACTTCCCAATATCCCTGATGAATATCAGTGCAAAAAATCCTCAATAAAATACTGGCAAACAGAATCCAGCAGCACATCAAAAAGCTTATCTACCACAATCAAGTCGGCTTCATCCTTGGGATGCAAGGCTGGTTCAACATACAAAAATCAATAAATGTAATTCATCACATCAATAGAACTAAAGCCAAAAACCACATGATTACCTCAATAGACACAGACAGGGTCTTTGATAAAATTCAACATGCCTTCACGTTAAAAACTCTCAATAAACTAGGTATTGAAGAAACATACCTCAAAAATAATAAGAACCATTATCCTCAGCAAACTAATGCAGAAACAGAAAACCAAACACCACGTTTTCACTTATAAGTGGGAGCTGAACAATGAGAACACATAGACACAGAGAGAGGAACAACACTTACTGGGACCTGTTAGGAAAGCGTGGGGTGAGAGGGGAGAGCATTAGGGAAGAAAGCTAATGCATGCTGGGCTTCATACCTAGGTGATGAGTTGTTAGCTGTGGCAAACCACCATAGCACACGTTTAACCATGTAACAAACCCACATATACTGCACATACACCCTGGAACTGAAAATAAAAAAACAATTGTATACCTATGTAACGAACCTGCACCTTGTGTACATGTACCTCAGAACTTAAAGTATAATAAAAAATATATATATATTTATGCATAAATAAAAAATTAAGAGCAATTGAAGAAAAAAACAAAACAAAACAATAAGGATAGGTGCAGTGCTCATGCCTGTAATCCCAGTACTTTGGGAGGCTGAGGCAGGCGAATCACAAGGTCAAGAGATCAAGGTCATCCTAGCCAACATGGTGAAACCCCAACTCCATTAAAAAAATACAAAAATTAGTTGGGTGTGGTGGTGCCTGCCTGTAGTCCCAGGTACTTGGGAGGCTGAGGTAGGAGAATCACTTGAACCAGGGAGGTAGAGGTGGCAGTGAGCCAAAATCACACTCTTGCATTGCACTCCAGTCTGGGCAACAGAGTGAGACTCCATCAAAAATACAAACAAACAAACAAGAACAACAAAAAAGAAAACTGAATAAAATAATTTTAAAAAAGATTAAGTAAAATGAAAATAAAAGCTTTATTATTTCTCTGATGCTCTTTCTTTCTTTATGAAGACACAAATTTCTGCTCTATATAATTTTCCTTCCTTCTGAAGAACTTCTATTAACATGTTTTGCAAGGCAGGTTTAAGGGTTATGAATTTCCTAAGAAAGAGAAAATCTGTACTTCTCTTGCACCTTTGAAGTATAATTTTGCTGTTTATAGAATTCTTGTTTGGCATTTTTCAACATTTTCATATTTAATGCCCCTCTCTCCTTCCTTGCTTGCATGATTTCTAGTGGCATATCTAATGTAATTTGTTTTTGTTCATCTATAAGTAAGATGTGGCCAGGCATGGTGGTACACACCTGTAATCTCAACACTTTGGGAGGCTGAGACAGGAGGATCACTTGAACTCAGAAGTATAAGATCATCCTGGACCACATAGCAAGACCTCATCTTTACAAAACATAAAAATATTAGCCAGGCATAGTGGCAAGTGCCTATAGTCCCCACTACTCAGGAGACTGAAGTGGGAGGATCACTGGAGCCCAGAAGATCAGACTGTGGTGTTCCATGTTCATGCCACTGCACTCCAGCCTGGGCAACAGAATAAGTTTGTCTCTAAAAAAAAGTAGTAATTATAAAAAATTTGGAAAATTTTAAAAATATTGATAAGGTGGGACTTTGAGTTATTTCAGTATTTTCTTTTTTTATTTGGTTTTCTGTAGTTTGAATATGATATGGATGTGGAATTTGGCGTATTTTTTTCTGAATAGTGTTTCAGATGTGGAATTTGGGATTGCCTAAATGTGGAATTTGGGGTATTTAGTCTGAAAAGTGTTCTCTGGGTTTCTTGGATTTGTAATTTGCTTTCTTTCATTATTTTGAAAAAAATTCAGCTATTATTACTTTAAATATTTTGCTTATATTGGGTATGTCTAACATCTTTGAAAATTGTGCCATTTTTTTCATCATTCTGTTCCTTTTATATACATATATACTGTTTTGTTCTCTGCTTTTCAATTTGAGAAGTTTCTGTTGACTTATCTTCAGGTTCACTGACTCTTCAGTTGTGTGGAGTTTACTGATGTGCCCATCAAAGACATTTTTCTTTTCTTTTCTTTTTTTTTTTTTTTTTTTTTTTTTTTGAGACAGAGTCTCATTCTGTTGCCAGGCTGGAGTGCAGTAGCGTGATCTCGGCTCACTGCAACATCCAACTCCCTGGTTCGAGCTATTCTCCTGCCTCCACCTCCCGAGTAGCTGGGACTACAGGCGCACACCACCACACCTGGTTACTTTTTGAGTAAAGACAGAGTTTCACCATGTTGGCCAGGATGGTCTCAATCTCTTGACCTTGTGATCTGCCTGTCTTGGCCTCTCAAAGTGCTAGGATTACAGGCATGAGGCACTGCACCCAGCCAAAGACAGTTTTCAATTTTGTTACACTATTTGTTATTTCCATCGTTTCCTTTTTATTCCTTCTTAGAGTTTCAATCTCTCTGCTTACACTCCTCTTTTGTTCTTCCATGTTGTCTACTTTTTCCATGAGTGCCCTTAATCTATTTATCATAGTTATTAATTACTTATAATTAAATTATCTGTCTTATAATTCCAATACTAGCATCATATTTCATACTGGTTTAGATGATTCTTTTGTCTCTTCAGATTGTGCTTTTTTTCTTGTCTTTTGGCATGCCTGATAAGTTTTTGTAGAAAATCAGACATGTTGTATCAAATAATAGCAAAGGAGGAAAACAGACCTTTAGTCTAAGGCAAAGGTAGTGATACTACACTATGTAGAAGTTGGCTGTGTTTAATGTGTGCTCTAGTTATACATACCAGAGATTTTAATTTCTTTTAGGAGTTAGAAAGCAGACTCTTTCTCAGTTAAGTTTCCAAATGAAAACATAGCCCAGCTGAGGTGGTGATTACAGCCTATGAAACCTTGAGCAGGGGACCCAGCTATGCTGTGTCTGATTCATAGAAACTGTGAGATAAAACGTGTATTATTTTAAGCCATTGCATTTGTGGTAATTTGTTACTCAGAAATCAAAAACCAGTATAAAATCTCTGTTTAAAATTATTTATGGCATTATCTATGTTCTTAAATAGGTAAATTAATTATCCTGAAGGCTATATGATGATCCTAATAGCTTCATCACAGTGTGGTCTAGCTCTTTGTCTTGTGTCTTGAAATGCCTGCTGATTTTTTGTATGAATGACAGAAATTGTGTATTAAACATATGTATAAACTCTGGGTGAAACTTTGTCTTTCAACAGACAATTAGAAAAGGGACAGATGAACTTAATCCAGTAAAGGACTAGGCTCCTTTAGGGCTGGATTTTCATATTTGTTAGGACTCATTTATTTATTACTCATGTGCACTCTTAGCTCTCATATGTCAGATGCTTCCACTGGAAATTGGCAGTGTTCTCCAAGATCCTTTGGCAAACTCTGAACTCAATTTTCCTCTCGTTAGCCCTTTGAGGCAACCACAAGCTCTGTGGAGCACCTCAGTTTCTTGGCTTTCACTTTATTTTCCCCCACAGCTAGTGGCCATGAGAATATCTTGAATGATAAATTAGGTCAGACTTTCAGGCTCACTTCTCTATAATTTCCTTCTCTAAGGAATCTTAGCCATCCCCACCCCTTAACCTGGTTAGCTACCTAAGAAGATCCAAAGTGCAGATTCTTTCCCCTTAGCCCAGTGAGATTTCCCTCTACATCAGGAAAGGTTGTATGTCTCTTGGCTTTTTCTTACCAATTGGCTTCGCAACTCTTCTATACCGCTTTAGAACTATCAAGTGCTAAGAAACAGGTTATTAGATGTTGGGCACACTTAGATAAGTTTCCCTTATTTTTAGCACCTTAGCCTCTAAATTTCTGATTTCCTTGGTAGTTTCCTAATTCTTTTAAATAAATGGGAGTATGTATCTGTTGTTTCTAATGTTGTCTATGAGTATTCTTGTTGGTTACAGTAAATGGGACTCTTCTTCTAATCATCACCAGCAGTGTGGTAGGGCAAGATTTCACTGTCCAGCAAGAGCTGAATTCCTTGTGCAGTGATAACGTATTAATACGCTGAAAATGGCCTTGATGAAAGTAGTCACAGTGTGGAAATGGGAAAATCCTACTAATCAAGGGTATCCTTACTTTTTTTCAAGCTCATTTACCTACACATTATAACATCAGGTGTTGTTTTAATCTTATGAAAAACTCAGTCCATTGAATAGGCTAAGGGGTTCCGAAATTTTAGTTCTTTTAGTTCTGATTTTAGAATTAAATTTACTGTTCTTTAGTGAAGAATATACTGTGAAGATTAAAAATTCAATTTTCTAGGCTAAACTCTAGACATTCTAATCTCAGAACTATATGGCATGGCTCAGAGATCTCATTTCTTCTGTTTATGTATTTGTGAATCTGTAGCATGCGACCAAATTATGAGAACAACCTAGTCTTCTGTAGGCAAAATCTTACCACTTTCACCTTCCTTCTTTATTATATATAGTATTTATTTATTTTTTCTATCAGATAATTTTCTTTTTTAACTATCTTATTTATTAGGTTTCTTTGTTTTCTTGCTTTAAGTAAGCATTTCCTTGCCATTTTCTTCTCCATCTATTCCTTCTGTCTCCCTTCCTAAAGAATCTAGCTTCTACAAAATAATTCTAGAAATCAGTCTCCAAATGCATAAACCTGGGTTATCCTATAATTTTTCAAAGAATTTTAAGAGAATCAGTCTCTAGATTATCATTGGATATATATAAGCTCAAGCAGAAAAGAAATAATTTTAATTTTTTGACCCCAAATGCTCACCCTTTGTTTTTAAATGTATGATTGTGAAAATTGAAAGAAATGTCTATGTCATTTATATTCCTTTTGAAATATGAATGATTGCCATAAACATTTTGCTTTTCAAATGTCAATATTTTATCACTTTAGGATTTATATTATTTTTAACTATTGATGCTTCTTTTAACCTGACAATTGGGTTATTCATTACGTTTTCTTGATGACACAGCCTCAATAACCCACTCTTTAACTCTGAGATAAAAGTTGGTGATGCTCCCTGTATCTCCCCAATTCCATTGCTCTGCCTCTCTATCCAAGCTCTCCAGTATGCTGAGACACATCTTTCTCATTTTTTTTTTGCTTTTTAAAAATGTTGTTTTAGGCTGGGCATGGTGGTGGCTCATGCTTGTAATCCCAGCACTTCGGAAGCCAAGGCGGGAGAATAGCGTGAGGCCAGGAGTTCCAGACCAGCTTGAGCAACATAGTGAGATTTTGTTTCTACAAAAAAATAAACAAAGAAAGTCTTATTTACTATGTATATTTTTGAACTTTCAAACAGCAGAAACATGCTTGTACCTATTTTGGATAAATGTGGGATTGGAAAATACTTTTTGGTGGGGGATGCTGGTTAAAAGAATCATCTGTTATAGGAGGACAGCTGAAAAAGAAAACACGTTATCTTCTTCATGGAAAGTTTGCAAGAAAGGCTCTAAAATACAAGAGAAGTCAACCTCAGTGCTAGACTGTAGAAGGCAAAGCTAAAAGAAGGAAAGAAAAAGTGTAGTGACTATTAGACCATATCTGGAATCAACCTTGTTCCATTTTGGTTCATTATATTTTGTACTTTACTCAATATATTTCATAACCATTATTCTTTTTATTTCCCTCAGATTTAGTTGATTTTGGGCTTTCTTTCTCCTGCAACTGAAAATTGTTTAACTTATGCAGTTAGTTACTGAATTTGGGGTCTCTTCGATCTTAATAAAGACCTGGTTCTGCAATTTCATTCTGCACACAGAGATGAATATTTATACTTCTTCCAACATTCTCCACTTCACCTTCTAATCCAATCACCACTTCTACACTGTGCCTCTGTGTCTACCCTGCTTTCTCTGCAAATCCTTATTCCATGCCTCTAGCACATGATATTATTCGTAATGAGCTGTGCCTCTTTCTGTACCAAAGTAAACCACTCAAAACAGTGCTGTGTACCACGGACCAAGAAAATTATCTTCCTGAAAAGGAGTGTTACTACACAAGATAATAGCTCACAAAGTCACCATGTTGCATTTTTGTGTTCCCAGTGTTCTGTAAGGATGATAACTAGAAATTCTGAAAGCAAGGTATCAACACGCTTGCTAATTCCTGCCTTTTCTGTGCCACTCATGGCACTTATTGTCCATCCATATGGGTAGTGATTGTGTAATGAATCATACAAGTCATTACACTTTGAATAAATCTGAAGGGGGTTGGGCTATTAATAATTATTCCAGATTCACAAGTGGACACTCGGATTTTCCCAGGCAATTTAAAGTGGGTGGTCCCTCTACCTGTGCATCTCCCTAAGAAGACAGAGAAGGAGTCTAGGCACCCACTTGCATTCCTCCTAGCAATATTTTAACTCTATCTTTTTCTTTAAAGGGCAGTGAAAATTTTTTGAATTCTAGTATCTCTCATTCCTAATAAAGTGCATCTCCATAAAAAAGTTGTTTTAATTTTTGGTATTATTCCTAAATAAGTGAAACATCAGTGACAGCTGTATATATCTAAATGGGGTGGGGTAAGGGACTGTAAGGCAAGAAATGTTCTGTGGGCAATTTAGACATCTTGACCTGATCCACAGCAGACACAGGAGCTAGGTGCTAAGCAATGGCATGTCAATTCACTACAAAGCTCACTGCAAAATAAAAACTGGAGTCCCTTGTTCAAAGGCAGGGGGAAGATCTATAAAAGGTACTGAGATAGAAAGATTTTACCTTTGTCCATGGTCTCTATCAACTTCTTAGAGTGTTTTTGTTTATTTATATTCAAATTAACTGTGCTTCTGAGGGATAATTCACTGTAAGTTTCAATCAAGAATGAACACAAGCATTCATTTAATTTTTCAGGAAAAACATTAAATTTTACTTTAACATTTATTGATTTTAAAAAAAATCTTTCGTGAGGCATATAGTCTACGAAGAGTTTAAACTTTCTTTTTTTTCCCCATTTAGTAAATGTTATGCTTACAGGAACACTGGGAACATAGCTCACGCTCATCATTTTTATTTATTCTTCAGAAATTAATAAGTGAAGCAGGAGTCTGCATTATAAATATGTTTATCAGAATTACAAAGGGCAGAGTTCACTAGTGGGCAAGAGTCTGCATACATATCAAGGTTATAAATAACCCCATAGGAAAATATCATTAGGTTTAGTTCTATGTATCTGACAGTACAAAGAAAAGGTCAATAAACAGCAATAGAGTCAGTATATGAGTAAAGCTGATGTTTGGAAATAAAAAGCAAAAAATAGATAATCTTGACTTCTGTTTACCTCTCTGCTCATGAGTATAAATAAATATACCATTATGTTGTTATTCATTATTGTTGGAATTGTATGAAAATGGAAAGAACAGTAGAATTATGCAAATCATAATGTAGTGGGAATCAAGATGTGTTGCTTCATTCTCACACTGCTTTAAAGAACTCCCTGAGACTGAGTAATTTATGAAAAAAAGGAGGTTTATTTGACTCACAGTTCTACATGGCTATATAGGAAGCATGGCTTGGAGGCCTCAAGAAACTTACATTTTTGGCAGCAGATGAAAGGGAAGCAAGCACATCTTACCATGGCAGAGCAAGAGAGAGGAAGCGAAGGGGAAGTGCTACACACTTTCAAACAACCAGATGTTGTGACAACTCACTCACCATCACAAAAACTGCAAGGGTGGAAATCTGCCCACATGATCCAATCACTTCCCAGCACGTCCTTCCCCCAACATCGAGGATTACAATTCAACATGAGATTTGGGTGGGGACACAGAGCCAATCCGTATCAAACAACAATATGAAAATATACATTTTTGTGTGTCTCTGATCTTTATTTCTTTTCATACCTCCTTTCCAATATTCCTATTGGATACATTACAAAGACTGCTGGCTAATCTCAATCATATAAGACCAGCAAAAGTAGACAGAGTTGCAAAATTTAAACTGAAGAGACGTTTCAAAGTCATATTGTGTTTGGTAAAGACGATAGAAAGAAACTAGAACAGATAAAAATTCAGAGCATATTTTTAGAATGTTTGTGGAGGAAGTTCACCAAATTTACTTCAGCAGGAATTAAGAAGTTAAATGTTTACTCATAGACATCCATTTCAAAACAAAAAAATTATTTTTGAACAACGTGCATTATACTAGCACTCCTGAAGCTTTAGTAGGCACATAAGAACCTTGTTTAGATGCAGATTCTGATGTAGTGGGAAATAGATGGTGTCTGAAAGTCTTTTTTGGAAAGTTTCCAGTATGGTAAAGTTTTCTATTCTGGAATTATATTTAGAGTTGCTAGGACCTAAAAGAAAATATAAGTATACTATCAAGACAGATATAGTCAGTTATACACTATTATTAAAGGTCATTTCCTCAGAAAATCTCTAGTACAATAATTCGCTCCAAATTTACTTTCAGCCATGATGAAGGCAACTCTCCTCTTCTATCTTATTCTTAGTTTTTCTACAAAAGCAAACTGTTCCTCAAGGGAACATTTTGTTTGGGAATTGGTATAAGCAATATTAAATGGTGTAATAGAGATGTCTTCAAAAGCAAATACGGAATAGATGAAAAATGATTTTTCAGATGCCAACTTATGCTGACAGCATTGCTCTATGTTCAAAAATAAGGCTGTGTCCTCAGTTTTATCAACCTCTTTTTTTTTTTTGTACATTTCCTTTCCTCATATACTCGTGTCTGGAAGAATTGAAGCCCCCACTTGATCATCCTATTCAAGTCTCCTTTCAATGACTAAGTGGAAAATCTTCCGTTTTCCTGATCCTTTCAATGAGTTCAAGATAAATATCATTGGCATTACCTCAGATAATCGGATTCATCAATACATGAATGCATTATAATTCATAGATGATATATATAGTTAATGCTTATATGTCTTTCCTACTACTCTAATTGCTTTGCATATTTTAAGTAACTTAATTCTTAAAACAACACTGTAGGGTAAGTTAAATTAGCTGATTTTAATAATGAGGAAATTGCAATAGGAAGAGGTTAGATGACTTGCCCAAGGTCACATAAGAGTTTATAGAGCTGATATCTGGACCCAGGGAGCCTCGCCTGTGGGTAGCAGAGAATTTCAGTGCTGAGGGCCATGTAGTGAGGATTTTTCACTCTCCAAGGAGGGTCTGTGAAAGGTGGTGGTAGTAAGTGAAATTTCTGGACTCTGTATATAACAAACTGATGGTCTCCTTTCTGATTCCTATTATTGATGTGGCTAAAAGTTCTGAACATGCTTCCCATGGCTTTCAGCATGCACTACCTCACCTCAACAGTGCCATTTATTTCTTGCTGTCTTTCCTGGGTTGCTTTAAAATCCCACCCTTGATATTTGCACATGTGCACCCTAAAAGCATGAGGGAGTCCATGCCCATAGGGCAACCTCTGTCACTGGGATAGGGATGGGAGCCAACTGGTAAGAGCCTATGCCTATCTTCACCCAGGCAGACAACTCTGAGAAAATCCCCTCAGTAAAACTTTATTTCAACTATGCTTTCAGGTAACCTTGGCTAAGAAACAGTCTTCCTGTAACTGCATCAGAGCATTCTGGTTGAACTTTTATGTAACAGAGCTCTGAGTTATTATTCAGTTGCAATAGACCCCAGATTGAAGGTCATATAATCTGAGCATGTTCAGATGAACGTGCAACCATGGGTGAAACCTAAGTGCTTTAACCAAGAAATGGAGACTGAATTAAGAAGTGAACATAACATGTCTGAATCCAGGTTCCAATCAGATTAAGCTCTGGCACTACCCCAAGGCAGGATATAGTCAGATCATGTCCCCTGACATCACCTCATTGCAAAATTCAATCAGATCTCACCTTGTTACCCTACACTTATAAAACCAGACCCAAATTCCAACTCAGCAAGACAGATTTGGGTGTTTCTTCCTGTCTCCTTGTTAGTTGACTTGCAATAAAGCTTTTCTTTTCTCAAAAGCCAGTGCCATGGTATTGGTCTCTATGTGCAACAAACAGCAACCCCATCGATTGCTCTGCGAAATTCCCATTCTATTGACAGCTGTTACTTTAGCATACTCTTAAGCCTGGTCATTGATTTAGTCTCTTATTTATTTCCTTAAGAGTTCGGAAATGGGTATCCACCGTTTTGTCTTTTTGTTAATAGATTTTATTTAAAAACCACTAGATTCATTTAAAACGTATTACAATCATAGAAAATTGAAGTTTCTGATACTGAATTTACCTTTAAATATCTGGTCTGTGAAAAGATTATTGCAGACTGACCTGGTGGAGAAGGAATATTTGATTTTTTTGGTATTTACTTATCAAGGAAATATAACATATTTCCTTATTCATATAATTACAGTGTTTCCTTCAGCTCTTTTAAAAATTGATTAGAATGGTACCTTTTGGGTTAATCTTTCAGGTAGGAAGGACAATTTATTGATCTAATTAAAAGAGAAACTAAAATACACTATAACCAAAAACGAAGTATAGCTTTATTGCAGTACTAAACTACAGTAAATGCATTTGCAAATATTTGTTGTAGACATAATCTTGACTCCAAGTGGATTGATTATTATTCTTACTAAATATTGAAATACTGTTTCACATGTTTTTATTATGAAGTAATGTGATAATTTCAATCAATTTTCTAGATATATGATAACATTGCAGCACCACTCTTATAAGCATTTGATGAAAATCAGCTTTAATCTCTATTAATTCTATAGAAGAATAATAATCTTTATTGATACTTAAAAGAAATTGTTAAAATAGTATCTCTCTTTAAAAAATAAAAAGACCTAGTGACCCACAAATGCCTAGGAGTTCAGCACTGTGTGTGAATTGTTCTACTCATATCCATTGTTGTGATGGTATGTGAAGATGTGTGGACTCTCCTTTTTAAGAATGCAGCAGACAGTGAGGATATGGGCATGGACAGTGAGTCCATTCCATTCTTCAATAGCCAGTAAAGAGTATACAACCATAAAGACAGCAGTTAATAATTCTGGAAAGAATAAATGATCTTTTCTAAAATGTTTGTGCTAGTCTTCAGCAAGATGAGCTGAACGTGCCGAATAATATTTCTGGTTTATTTATTCCCAACATAACTTTAAAAATGACTAACATTTGCTAAATCTTATAAAAACTATCTTCAAAACCTACATATGGAAGGGAAAACATTATATAAGTATTATTCTATCCCCTAAAATAAAAAGAGTGCCAACTAGGCATAATCCAGATGTTTGGATGATGAGAAAAGTAAAAGGGATTTTTGTAAAACCAAGCTGTTTTCCTCATGGAACTTACAGATCATTCTGAGTTGTGTCAGGCTGGCAACCAACATAGGAAGTGATTGGCTGGGTCTGATTGGGAACAGCTGAGCCTTTAACAAACTGGAGAATGCAAGCTTTCTTTGCCAAGGAAACACTAGAAGTATTTGTTTTTTAACCTCATGTTGGGAGTTAGCTTGCCACTTTCAAACTGACCATTCTCTGCCTTCACTCATAGTCGTGGAAATTCTACCCCACCATGGGTGCCTACCACTTCATCCATGAAAACAAAGATGTCTCAAGTGTTTAAAGTGTTTTGGTCACTAAAATATTTTAAATTACAAGACATATTTTACATTAAGCATTCAAATAAATTCTCACAAAACTTGGTTGGGAAAGCTAAGCAGCATGACAGACAATGTGTTAATCTGTGCTGTGCTTCTTACTCCAACCATCATTATTATTTTTATTTAATTTTTGTGAGTGGTCTTGACATGGAATTCATAATTCTTATTCTTTTTTGGCTTGATGAGAATATCTCCATCTCATTTTTCAGTGTGGCCTGCCCTGATGAGCCAAAGAATGCTAGACAGAGGGCCCTTCTTGGTCTTGTTCAAAGCCTTATCATCACCTCCCCAAAAGAGTGTTTAGGAATCTGCAGAGACCTCAATACTATGTGCCAAATAATATCGTTTCTCTGGTTTTACCACTTGTGGGCAGAAAGTGTGGGATCCTACAGAATTTCTCCAGTAAATGTTTTAGAAAGATTAAAGTATTAAAGAGAGTTTTATGGCATCACAGAATATTTCAGATGAATTGGCCTAATAAGATCACTTTCTCATCATAATCATCTTCTACACAGGTCTCATTGGGTTGTTGACACCCACAGTGGGAAGGTGCCTTAGAGGCTACCTAGAACGAACCTTCCTGCTTCTCATGCTTGCATTCTGTCTTTTATTCTCCATCACTAACTTGTTTGACTCGTGTACCTATCCTGTGGCAGGGGTCTCATTAGGCCCAAAGTTGTGTAGTGTCAGACAACCTCTTCTTAGCTTAAGTTAAAATATATTCACTGTTTTCCTGTTGAAAACCTTTGAAATCATAGAAAGATAACTAAAGTATTATTAGCTATCCTAACTCTCATAAGCCTTTCCTGGCAAAACACCATGAATTTCTCCACCTGTCTCTTAAATGGCAGGTGTTTGAGCTCCTTACTATTGCACTTTATCCGTTTAAGTATTCACTTCTGTCACCTTGCAACATTTGTTCTTTGACTTGTAACCTACATGGAGCAAGTCATGACAGACCACCTCTATCTTGTCAAGAAAATGCGATGGAAATGAAATCAATCATGTTGTTGGTGCTACATGGTACTCTTTAAACATATTAACTTTGTAATCAACTAAAATTCATGTTTACTTCTTATTTAACACTGTGTTGTTAATTATAGTACATATCTTTTTTTGTTTTAAGATTAATTTTAAATAACTAAAACAAATGCATAGACATATCATTTAAAAATTTTCCTTGTGCTCCAGTAGATGTTTATGCAGCACCCAGACTCCTTTCCCAGCCCAGGGTAGCCCTCCCCAGCCACCATCATTTCTGGCGGCTAATGGGTCACAGCTGTCACCTTCTGAGAAGAACAGTTCCGGCCAAGTTCACTCCTCACTTCCCCAACAAGGGCAGCCTGCAGATAGGGACTGGCTAACAAGGGGTCCAGAAGGTCCTCTGCCTCAAGCAGAGTTCACCATGTGGTGAGGTCACCTCCAGTGCTCCCAGTGGGATCTGACCAAAGTACCCTCCAGCTAAGACAACCTTGGCTTGCTCTATCCTACTTCCTTTATTTCTATTTTCAGAGGAACATTCTCTTAATAAATCATGTGCCCTGAAATCCCCATCTCAGACTGTGCTCCTAGGGAACCTGGCAATAAACAATTACTAAGAGGATTATGACAATATACAGAATACTTACTGATTCTTAGAGGTAACCACAGTGAATCCTTTAAGCCGTGTTTTATGTGGGTGTTTTGGGAGTGAATTGTTTGAGTATTCCTAAATATGGGGAATTTTTTTATTACTCAAATTATACATTTTTTATTGCCTTTGTGTCAAAATAAACCCTTTGTTCTGTTTAACTTTATAGCCCTAATAATAATAATTTTAACTAAAATATATTGTAGATGGTAACATTGCCATGATAATATTAATGTCACTCATACTTGACCCAAGTTGTGTTATGAGTACATTTTTCCTCACTCAATGTTTTTCTATACAGTACTTGCTATTTTATTGTTTGTTGTGTTTATTATATACATCTTATTGTTTTACTCCAAATATATTTCTGTTATATAATTAATAATTTGCTTTATTTTTAATTTTTTTAATTGATAAAAAAAATTGTATAAGTTTGGGGGCACATGTGATATTTTGATACATGTCTATAACATGTAATAATCAAATCAGAATAATTGAGATATCCATCATCTCAAACATTCATCAATCTTTAATCTTTGTATTTGGGGACATTCTGAACCTTCTTGTATATCTGTTTTAAAAGATGCAAAAATATTATTAACCACAGTCACCCTACTGTGCTATTGAACTCTATAACCTATTGAAATCTAGAAATCATTGAACTCTCTAACTGTAGTTTTGTACCCATTAACCAATTTCTCTACATGCTCTAAATAATCCAACAGATCATCACATAATCCTGCTGGAAACCTGCCCCATGCAGGAGCCTTCTCTCATCCTGGTCTTAACAAAACCAGTGTGTGCAGGCTGCTTTCTGGGCCTCCTAGGCAGCTGCCAACTTGGGGCTTCTCTTTACTCTTATCCTGGTCACTGTACTCTGTTTTTTCCCTTTCTTCAGTTTACTAAGCTTCACAGTAGCTTCCTAAGAAAGGGTACATGTGAGCTAAGCCATCGTTTTTTATTTTGTACCTGTATATGTTATTAGTATTTTGCCTAGTTTACTCTTAGCTTGATGTCATCTCCAAACCTGATACATAAAGCATCAATTCCATTTGTTAAGAATTCTCCTTTCTGATGGCCATGAGCCCATCACCTTCGGATACTCTTGGTGAGGTGGCACTAGAATAATATATTGGTTACCATCATGGGCTTTGGGTTGAGACAGCCTTGAGCTTAAAAGCTAAATATGCAATAATATGGCTTGGTGGAGTGGCTCACACCTGTAATCCTAACACTTTGGGAGGCCTAGGTGGGCAGATTGTTTGAGCTCAGAAGTTCAAGATGAGCCTGGGCAACATAGCAAAATCTTGTCTTTATAAAAGAAAAGAATATGTATAATAATTTCTTAAATTTTGTAGCCTCCTGATATAGAATACTAAAATATCTACTTTAAAAACATCATATGAAAATTAACTGATATAAAAAATGTAATGCAAACATTCAAGAAATGGCTACTTAGATTTTCAGACAATGTCAAAGGTACTAAGAATTCATAAAAAGCATAACATATAATTAAGATATATTTTGTATAGTATACAGGAGAATATAAACTTGCCCTCAAAATACTTAAAAATATGGAACACAAAATATATATTAATGCTGTATTAATCATAAGAATCTTCTTCTAAAATGGGCTAGATTTCATTTTCTTCCGGGTTATGGGATAAAATTGTCAATTTGTCTAACACATGTGATTTTAATAAACTTTCAGGCTACATAACATTTGATGTGGTTTGGAGCTGTGTCTCCACCAAAATTTCATGTTCAATTGTAATTCTCAGTGTTGCAGGTGGAGCCTGGTCGGAGGTGACTGGAGCATGGCAGCAGCTTCTGATGGTTTAACCCCATCCCCCTGGTGTTACTCTCATGATCGAGAGTGAGTTCTCATAATATATGGTTGTTTAAAAGTGTGTAGCACCTTCCCCTCTCTTTCTTCCTCCTGCACCCACCGTGTAAAATGTGGCTGCTTCCCCTTTGCTTTCCATCATGATTGTAAGCTCTCTGAGGCCTCCCCAGAAGCCAAGCAGATGGCCAGCATCATGCTTCCTATACTGTTGGTGGAACTGTGAACCAAATAAAGCTCTTGCCTTTATAAATTACCCAGTCTCAGGTGTTTCTTTATAGCAGTGTAAGAAAGATTATTATAATAAAATCTTTAGCTAACTGCTAGGACTCAGAATTTGTGTCAAGGATACTTGTGTGTATATTAGTGAGTAGGTGTTGTAATATCTAACTTGGTTATTATTGTATTATTAATCTCATGTCATGTTGGTGACATTGAGACTGTTGTAATTCTTGCACATTACTTTAATAATATGTTCTCATAACCTAATATATATATATATATATATATATATATATATAATGGTTATTTACAGTATCATTGATTGTGTGTGTATGTATTTGAAAAAAGAGAGGGTGACATTGATCTTTTACTGATATATATAGTGGCTGTCTTCCTGAGGAAGTTATATATGAAACTTCATGTAATTTTTCCACTTTTATATTAAACCATGTGTTTGAAAAATGTTCTGAGAAAAGGTTAATAAGAATTATGAAAATATTGGCTTTTTATCTTATCTTCAAGGTCTATTAACTAATAAGAAATAGGTAATATTAGGGGGCTCTTGTCACTTACAAGAGTGTGTAATTTTAAGTGGAGTCAATGAAAAATTTATCATTGAAACTGCTATTGCTGATATTTGTTGAGAAAAATTAAGGCAAAGAGCCTTAATATCTCCAATACCATTTGCTGTATGTTTTAACAATTATATGCCTTTATTTACTCTGTAAAATAATTTTGTACCTGAAAGAAAATAAATATAATACTTGATTTTCTTGGAAAGACTTCTTCTTTCTCATTAACTAACACTGAATAAATCTATATTAAGTATAGACCCAATAAACATCACCAGCAAAGCTGTGTGAAAAGCAAATGCAACAGCTGATTCACTGAACCTGTTACAACTTTCTGAATTAGTAAAACTAAAGTGCTCTATTTGGAAGTACAGTCTAATCTAGGTAAATAATATTACTCTTGGTTTCCAAAAATCTTTAAAGAACAAATTTTTGTTAGAATAATAGTTGTTATGCCTTATATTATTTGGATAACTATTTTCATTGTTGCCCATCAGCAGTGACACCTTCAGGGTCATTAAGCCATTTGACAGCCCTGATAGGTCCTTGTTCTTCTTAACAGAAAAATAAAGCTTATACGGATTGCAATGGTTTTCTGCTGATACTTACGTTGAAATGTTTCTCACACTGGAACATCTTCATATTTCAAAATAAAATAGTCTACAGAAAGATTGGAGGGAGGGAGTTGTTATAAAGGACATAAAACAAAGAAAAACAAAACAAATATCAAAGTAAAATATCCGTTTCAGGTATCAGCAACTACCAAAAACTTCTCAAAAACATTGCTAATGTGGCCACAGTGTGATAGAGCTTCTGATGTGAACAGCAACTCATTTAATGATGACAAATTTAATGTTATCTTTTATATATACATATAACTATATATGTATGTGACATATATAGTGCATATAGTTAAAGAATTATAATCACTGTCAGTGTCTCAAAGAAATGAGAAATAAAGTCTGTTTCACTATGCTCCGACATAGCTTTTAAGCCTTTGGTTTGCCAGAAGTAACTCAGAAGCCTTTAGATCAGGCAGTCTTTTATGCTTAGGAAGGCAAGCTCTGTGATGATATTGATCGGTTTCAAGGGCATATTAGAAATGAAGCCAAGTCTCTGGAGAGAGGTTGCCATCACCTTGACCTTGGGTCAGCATTAGACCACTGACCCTTGAACCCCAAGACCTATCTACCAGATTCTGATATCTTTTGTGCCAACTGAGCAAGTCAGCAGGGGACACATGTCGATGTGGCTCTTGCCAAATCAGAATTGACTGGCCAGTAGGAAGCCTGCGAGCAGCGGGAAATGTGGGTTAAAGTATGTCAATAATGTTTCAGAAGAACGATTTCTCCCAAGAATTGTAGCTGTTGGAATGTTTTGACATTTATTCGGTAGAGAAATGTAGCATGTTTTGTGAAGCACTTCAAGAGAGCTGCTGCTAACTGCTGTGGTATATTGATCTTTCTGTTAAATTGCATGGGCACACTTGGGAGATCATTGAGATTCAGGCAACAGGACAGAAAGGATCGGCTGCACCCGATGGTCACTAATGGTAATTGGTTTCGATCCTTGCACTTGAAGAAGTCATGATTTACTTGGTTCACTGATGAATTGTAGACACTAAATATTTTGAAAGAAAAAATACCATTTTTTAAACATTTACAAGACAGCAGCTCCATTCTTGAATATCTCATATGTAATACATTCAGCAATGTAGAAAATATACCAAGTCATATTGTTTAAAATTCTGATGTTCTTGCTGTGTTGCCACTCTTTAGTTACAGCATTTGTTTGTTCATTAGTTTATTTCTCAACTTGTTCATAATTGAATTTAAGGCAGTCTACTCTGTGTGTTTTTCACTGAAATTTAGTTTTATAATTATAAAATAATTACATCCATAAGAGTGCATAAGAACATAAGGTAGAAACCAAATGACTTCTTTCTTCGGTCATGAGCTATTTTCAAAACTTTACTGTACTATAGAATTTTTACACTTATTATAATGTAAACATTATTCTACATTAATACATATATCAATAATTTATTATTTTAGTGATTACATGGTAAACAATAGTATAGTGTCTATTGAGGGTCAATATGTAGCATACTGCCAACCATTTATTTCTTTAGCTAGTTCTAACAATTCTTCCATATAAACATATATACACACACACACACACATATATATATATACATGGCTGGGTATATAGACAGATATGTATATACATATCTCTATGTATGTATGTGTTGTATGCGTATTACATATGTATGTATATATGTATATATGTGTATATATACGCATTTATATAGGCATATATATGTATATACATAGGTATTATGCACATACATATATTTTTTTATGTACACACCTATGAATATGTATGTGTATATGTATATGTGTGTGCATATGCCTGCAAAATACATACTACAAATAATATATGTATATATATGCATGTGTATATATATTTATATCCATACCTATCTACTTACATACATGCAGTATATTTGCGTATACCTATAGAATATATACCTATATATTATGTATGTGTTATTGATGTGTATGTCTGTGTGTGTGTGTGTGTGTGTGTATATATATATACCTATGCACATAGTTGTATATAGGTATATGTATCTATACATACATACATCACTACTTATTTACTTTTATACATAGGGATACATACATTTGTGTTTTATAATACATACACACGCACATATACACATATGTAATACATTTATCAACACACACAATTCTCAGGTGTTTATATCAGTGTAACAAAGATTATTATAATTAATATATAGATAACATATAGACATACATAGACAAATGCCATCTGTGGTATGTGTGTGCAATAGATGTATGGTTGGCATAATTGTTAGAACTAACAAGATACATTTAAAAGAATATTCACAAATTTAAGTACTTGTGCCAGTTTAATTACAGTACATTCCCAAAGTGGTATTCATTTTAATTTTAACAAATATTGACCAACACTTTCTTTTTAAATGATTTCACCATGTTATATTGTATTAGGAGTATTTCTTAATATTTTCTACCTGTGTTTATGATTCTAAGATAGTTTTAACTAAAATTTTAATTGCTTTCTTAACTCTATATAGTTTGGGGAGTATAATATTAAATAAATACAATATAATATATGGTCATATTAAGAGATGAAATAGTTATCAAGTTAATTGAAGAATAGAAATAATAGAATTATAACTTTTTTAAACTAATAAAATATCTTAAATGTCCTATACATTATGATTTTTACTGTGTAGTCACAGTCATGCTTGGAGTTCATAATCATTCAATTAAGAAGAAAAAGCAGTCCTACTATATAAAGTAGTTAAACATTCATTCAGGGTATATTTCTTTAACCCACATTGGGATGAGAACAAAATCTTTCTGATTAGATGTATTAAAAAGGATGGAGAATCATTATTGGCATTAAACTTGAGGACATTTTGCAAACTTATTAATATGTTGCATAAGAAACACTTTGTCTATTTCGTTGAACCATATTAATAAGAATTGCAAGGGACTTTAGTAGTCTTCATTATGACAAAACGTAAAATGTACATTAGAATCTTTTGGGAGCTTTTAACCATGAAGGTGAATAACATGATCATTTATTCGGAATCTTATTTTTTATTTTTGGAATGAAGATTATGACATGAGAGCTGTGGAAGGGAATCAGGAGACAGATCTCTGTTACTGCTGCCAATGGGCTAGTGGCAGTGAAATTACTTTACAAATTCATGAGATTCTTTCCATCTTCTTTTCTGGAAGGTTCAGCACTAGTGGAGATAAAGGGATTATTTTTTCTGCCCATCCATTCTCAGGATCTCATAAAACCTTGACAATAAGTGTGTTAATAAGAACTAATTTCTCTAATGGACACTAGTCTAGAGGGATTCAACAGAGACCACCAACTCATTGAAGTTGGAAAGTATTTTGTAGCAGACTATGAATGCATGGGTTTCAACTGTTTACTTCAGAGTAAAAGAAAAAACACACTTCCAAATTTCTAATACTTGTTTTTTGTGTGTTTTGAAAGAATGTTTAACATAAAAGGGCTCTGGCTGGTTTTTGTTGTTGTTGTTTTTTTTTTCTGTTGTTGCCCAGGCTGGAGTACAGTGGCATGATCTTGGCTCACTGCAACATCCATCTCCCAAGGTCAAATGATTCTCCTGCCTCAGCCTCCCAAGTAGCTGGGATTATAGGCACGCACTATCACGTCCAGCTAATTTTTGTATTTATATAGAAAGTCAAGCCAATTTTTGTATTTTTAGTAGAGACGAGGTTTCATCATGTTAGTAAGGCTGGTCTTGAACTCCTGACTTCGTGATCCGCCCGCCTTGGTCTCCCGAAGTGCTGGGATTACAGCCACGAGCCACTGCGCCCAGCCTCTGGTTGTTCGTATAACTTCACTTAGGGGAAAAAAAATTATTTTCTCCCACAGCAATGGATCCATAAGAAAGCAGCATGAAACCAACTATGATACTAGATAAGATATCAATTTTCTTCTTTTCTTAATAACACACATTCAATTCTTTTGCATAGATTTCATATATATGTAGATATATATATGAAAAAAAGCATTTTTTTTGTTGTTAATTTTTTGAGAAAAAAATCTTTCTATGTTGCCCAGGCTGGAGTGCAGTGGCTCAATCTGGGCTCATTGCAACCTTTGCCTCCTGGGCTCAAGTGATTCACCTGTCTCAGCCTCTCAAGTAGCTGGGAACTACAGGTATGGACCACCACGCCCAGATAATTTTTGTATTTTTAGTAGAGATGGGGTTTCGCCATACTGGCCAGGCTCATCTCAAGCTCCTGACCTGAAGTGATCCACCCACCTCAGCCTCCCAAAGTGCTGGGATTACAGGCATGAACCACCACACCCCATCCATCTTCTGATATTTCTTACAGAATAATATATATGTATTACTCCTTTCTTCTTTTCAACCGCCAGCCTTCAGGATTCTTTAGAATCTTGTAGAGATATAAATATGGCTATAGATATAGAAGTACATCTGTACATCTGTAGGTATCTATCTATATCTATTGCTCTAAACTCATGCATTAGAATCAAAACCAGGTTCTTAGGCATGTTGTTGCCCACTATTTTTGAACACCTCAGTCCAAACCATGTTACACAGGGAGTTTTCAGATTCCTATAGCTTGGGGACATTGCCTGTATCTTCCTTTATTCTATCATCTCTGTCATCATCATATTCAATTATGGGTCTTTTGACTTTCTATATAAATGTTAGACTCTGTAGATTTTCACCAAATAAGTTGTTAGGATTTTGATTAAGATTGTGTTAAATCTATAAATAAAGATGGAAAGAACAGATATGTGAACAATATTGAGTCTTCCTATACATGAACGTGGAATATTTCTCCATTTATTAAGATATTTTATTTTCTTCAACATCACCATATTTTACAATCAGCTCATTAATGCTTTATTCTGTGTATAGAGAGCCCTTCAAAAAGCAGAAGTAGTCATATTAACCAATGAAATAGTTCTCAAATGGAATAGAAGCTACTCATAGGAAAAAAAAAGTTGTTCTATTTTTATTCGTAATGCTATAAATTCACAATGAAGTACTTACTATTCAGGGATCTGGTCAAAAATAATACAAGAATATTCTCAGCAGTTTATTATACAATCTTTAAAAATAGGCCCATTACATGTGTGTATGTGTAGACACTAACTTTGTAAAATGATGAGTATTTTCTCATGCTTTCTCTATGGTGGATTGCAAACTCTATTCGGTGCTTCAATGTAGCCCATTTGACGTCAAAAGGTGAAAGTAGCCAGCCTGAGGAAGGAAATCAATATGCTCTTGGACAGCACTTCAGGCAACATGACCGCTTGCAGCATTTGGTAAACCACAGCAGTGGAAAGGAAAGGAAAGCAAATCAGTTTTTCCCTTTTTTTTTTTAATCAAAAACTCCTGTAAAGTTTTTCCTAAGATCACATTTGTCATTTTATAATGTTGAAGAAGTATTGCATCAAAACATGTTATAGTATAGGAAAAGTATTAGGAGAAATGGAAATGGATTTATTATAATTTTAATGATCATGCATCCTCTTCAAAGCCGTAGATCCTAGTTAGATCCCTGGCTCCATAGCATTTACAATTCATTATGTACAGTTCGAACTTCTGAAATATTTACAAATGTTAGATAACGACAACCCCAGAAGAAAATGCGAAAAACAGAAAGCTCACAGAACATAGCCCAAGGCAATCACTGATGAAGTCAGATCTTCATGATCTGTAAGCTTTCCTTGAAAATCCTTTACTAAAATGTCTTCACACACGTTTTTGGGCCTTGGGATGAAGCAACTGTCCACCAAAGAAAAGTTAGGATTATTTGTTGCCATCAGGAATAGGGAATCTAGTATTAAACAGTATAGAGGTTATTATCTACTTCACATTAAATTTACCAAAGTTGATTGACAAGTCTCATAGCAAGGGATCCTAGTATAGCTGCTCCAAGCCATGTTTCAGATAAAAGTTTATGTGATCTCTTTAAAGAACTGCATACTGTTAATCAAGAAATTTTGCTCCAGGCCTCATGTTTGTCTTTCACTTCAGGCTATGCAACACAATCCCGCAGGTATGTTGGCAAGGGCATGCTAACGTGGGCTTATGTGTGTTTGTGTCAGTAAGTGGCAGCTTGGGAGTCACAGGATTTCAGAGGTGTAGCTGCTTATTGGTTGGTATACTATTAGTCAGAAAAGACAGTAAATTAGGAATTATTTTACCCAGGTACAAAACTAAATATATGATTGTTATTTTTGATATCATGTTTATACATGTATGCATTCTTTACTCAAGCTGTCTTTTGGTTGGTTTGTTTCTGGTCCCTGATGAGACCATTTCCCTCTATGCAATATTTAAAAAAAAAAACTTTAAAGGTTCAAATATTTGTGGATTTTCTAATCAGAGATTCATTGCCCAGATAATTACATCCATCTAGCTTTCAAAGTTACTATTATGAAAAGTTCTCATAAATTTCCAATACTGTATTAAACCTGTTATTTTTGGGTATCTATAATTTGCCTAATTCTGTATGAAATTCTTTATATTCATGAGCCTATTGTTGAGGAAGGAATTATTTGCATTTTACTTATGATTGAACTGAGAACATACAGCTAGTAAGTAGTGAAATTCTGGATTCAAATATAGGCTCAGCAGACTCCATATCCCAAGCTAATATATTATTCATTTATTCATCAACAAATATTTATTGAGTGTGGACCATGTGGTTGGCCCTGGGAATACAGCAGCATCCTACCTAAATAGGGCTTATATTTTGAAAAGGTAACAGTGATTGTCAGCCCTTCTCTGCAGAGGTGCCTGCTCAGATCATCAGCATCATTCGTGTTGGTGTCTTCTGAAGAAGCCACTTCCATGTGTCTATGGCTTAGATGATCTATTCTGCTATCATCAAACTCTTCCAGGTCACTGGCTCTGTCTCTCTCTCACCCACTTCTCTGTTTATCTCAGAATACATGGAAATTAAGTTCCTCTATCCTTGACGGTAGGCCCCCCTCTGCCATATTTACTTTAAGCCCCCAAACCATAAGAGAGAAAGAAGGTTTTCTACCTGGGACTTACCATCCTTCCAGAGTACCAAGTGGGAAAAGGCACAAGTGTTCCAGTGTCTGAACTGGTGTTCCAGAATTCAGTCTGGTGGGCTTAACTTCAGGAAACAGACAGGGTGTAGGATCCCTTTACTGAGACTCCACATCACCCTTCTTTGCTCTGCCCTTTCTTCTGTGCCATTTTCTTCCCTGCCATTTTCTTCCCCAGACTAGTCAAGCCTAATGCTGTCTCTGAGATTGGGGGATTGTGAATGATTTTGGCTGTTTCTTTTGGTTACTTTCACTAAACAGCTAAGTTTCACAGTCCACTTTGAAAGTTAAAATTTAAGGCACATTGCTTACTTTGCATTGCTCTAATAGTTACTTTTTTGAAGACAAGGGACTGAAAAATAGAAATGGTAGAAAAGTGTTGCAGTGGAGGTTAAATAAATCTGTGTAAATAAAATGTGTGTGTGTGTGTGTGTGTACTCCATATACTGTTTCTAAAAACTTCCGAAGGTGTGCCGTATATCATAGTGACAATGGTTAATAACAATATGTTATATATTTGAAAATTACTATGAGAACAGATTTTAAGTGCTCTTACAACAAAGAAATGACATGTATGTGAGGAAATGCATATATAAAATAGCTTGTTTTAGCTATTCTACAGTGTATACATATATCCAAACATCATGTTATACAGTATGTATATATATATTTTTTTCTTATCAATTAGCCTAAATAAATATTTAAACAGAAAGATCTAGAAATTTCCTTTTGAAACGCCATCCTTTATCTATTCGAACATTTTTTATCTTTTGCAATTTGAATTAAATATTTTATTACTATTAAAATTTTGTTATATATAGCTCTACCTATAAATTGCTTGTATCCTTTTTATTCTTTTCAAATGGATATTCATTGTCATATTTAATATTTAATATAACTACCATGTTTACTGAGGGCTGGTAAACATTTGATGCCCAGATAGGAAATCATATATTAGAATTAGCTTCTTATATTTTACATTTTTTTTTTCAGAGACTAGGTCTTGCTGTGTTTCTCAGGTTGGAGTGCAGTGGCTGTTCACAGATGCATTTACAGTGTGCTAAAATAAAGCCTTAATTTAATGGGCCCCAGGGATACTCCTGCCTCAGTTTTCTGAGTAGCTGGTACTACAGGTGAGGGCCACTGTGCTTGGATTAGTAAAGAAAAAAAAAAAAGAAAAAATATTTACTACTAAGGTATTTGAGGAAGAGAATTAAGAATATTAAATTTAAAAATAATTCTTGAGAGAATTCTATTGGTCATATATGGTAGGGCTAACATATCTACCTCTAGGATTATCAAACTTTTCAAATGTAAGAAGGAACAAGTAGGTTCCACTATGTCTTAGAAAAGGCTACAAAATTTTACAAGCCTCATTTGTTTTTAACACAAAAGGCATAGCAGATTGTTACTTTCTCTTTGATTAAAATATTTACAAAATTATGAGGTATTTTAAGAAATCATTATTCTTTCAATTGTATACCAGAGACTTTATAAAATGGAATTAACTGGTTTTATTAAAAATTGCTTCCAATAAATATAGGGGGGAAGATATTATTTTTATTTCTTTTCCGTTGAATAAATACCCAGTATTAGGATTGCCAGACTGTATAGTAGTTCTATTTCTAGAGTTTCAAGAAACCTCCACATGTTTTTCCAAAATGATTCTACTAATTTACATTCCCACCACAGTATATGATTTCTCCTTTCTCAGCATCCTCACCAACATTTTTTATTCTTTTTTTTTATAATAGCCATTCTAATTTCACTGTGGTTTTGATTTGTATTTCCCTGATGATTAGTGATGTTGAGTATTTTTTCAAATACTCGGACATTTGTATGTCATCTTTTGAAAATAGGTCAGATCTTTTGCCCACTTCTAATGGGATTATTTGTGTTTTTCTGTTGCATTGTTTGAGTTTCTTGCACATTCTGAATATTAATATGTTAATCATTTATCAGATAAATATTTTCTTCCATTCTAGAGATTGTTTCTTTACACTCTTGATTGTTTTCTTTGCATAATTTCCCTCATATGTGGTAGCCAAAAATGTTGATCTCATGGAGGTAGAGAGTAAAATGATAGCTATCAGAAGCTAGGGAAAGTATGTGTGTTGGGGAGGGATGAAGTGAGGTTAGTTAATGGGTACAAACAAACAGATGGGATGAAAAAGTTCTAGTGTTCAATAGAACAGCAGGGTGACTTGAGTTAAAAATAATTTGTTGTATATGTCAAAATACCTAGAAGATTTTAAGTGTTCCCAACACAAGCCAATATTAATGTTTGAATGAACAGATTTCCTATATACCCTAATTTGATCATTATATGTCATATGCCTCTATCAAAATATCACACATACCCCATAAATACATACAATTATTATGTATCACTAAAAGCTGAATAAGTTTACTTCCAGCAATTTCAACTTAAGTGTTAAGAATTATAGTTCATTAGATCTGAAAATTAGAGGATGAAATTAACATTTCCCTAATCACAAAACACATTCTTTCAGTAAATACTATCAACTTATGAGAAAGTAGACTATTTATTTAGTTTTAAAATAAGTTAATGTACTAATTTGACTAATTCAACATTTAAATATTGTTCAAAACATTCAGGTTTAAATAAGAAATGTTATATGATTGACCTGTTAGAGGATCCATAATTTTGTATCGGCTTGAACCTAATGGCTAGTTTTGCTTAATTCCCTGCAATTAAGGAAGAAGTTAAATTTGTGATGATGCAATACAAAATGTATTATGACATAAGCTTAATAAGAGTCCCCTTTTAAATATGTAATGAGTCTGAAGAGTACATGTAAAGAAACCATTTTAATTTGTGCATTTTCAGCCTAACATAACAGCTGACAGGCATTCGGTGCTTAATAAATGTTCACTGAAAACATGCTTCGTAATACCAGTAGCCTGAAAGAAGCACTTAACCACTCATGCTGTAAGCGTAACTACACCTAATATTCTTTCTTTTAATTTTCATAATAATTAATTTTAAAAAGAAATAACATGAAACAACAGAAACTACAAGCTTACAAGTATAAAGTTACAGACATTGAAAACTAAATCAATTATAATTTAAATATGAGAACCAAAAGTAAGCAAAACAGCTTGCAATCGATAAGACCTAAGCATATTTTATTAATTTTACATTGGCATGACATTAAAATATTCTAAAATGTTTCAAAATTGTTTAAAAAAATGAAAAATGTATTTCATAGAATATAGCAAAAGGAATGTTTTTATTTTCTAGAAAAGTTATTTTCATATATGGTGTTTTGAGTTACTGTGCATTGGTTAGCAATTTATGCAAAAAATTAAAACGACTCATGAAAAATCCTTAAGAGACACATTAATAATAATTATTATTGCAGGGAATATTCATACTAAAATAATTCAATTCTCATTGGTAAGAAACCATTATTTTAAAATAATAACAAAATTCAAGAAGTTTAAGGAAAATTACATTTTTCATTCTTTCATAGGATATTAGTTCAAACTGTAGATAAATGTATTATATTAGATTTTGAGCTTAGAACGTTATTTAAAATAATATTCATTATTCATTTATATTTTATAATTATAATAATTATTGACAACAATCTAGAAAATATACAAAAGGTCAATGCAAATTTAAAAACTGAATGTATTCTCACTACGTACTTAACAATTAGGGATGGGAGCCAATGATGACATCTCCTGTGAGTTAAGCAAGATGGAAGTTTACTTCACCTGCATGTAACAGTTCACTCCATGCTGTCAGGGATCCAGTTTTGAACTTTGTTGTTACTCAGCCACAAATAACTTTGACCTCATGTTGTACTGCAAAATTATAACATCCACATTCTAGGTGACAGAAAGTAGCAGGGACAAAGAAGAGAGCAAACAATCACTGTGGACTTTCTTTAAGAAGGATCTGAAAAACTGCCACTTAGACATACTATTATGTAGCTACAATAAGACTCAGACATGCAGTATGTATCCTGAATGGACACTTGCTTGCATTTTTATAGTGAAGTACAAAGCGAATAAAGAGTGTTAATGGAAAACCAATAATCTCTTTCACATTCATGGTGACTACACTTAATATAGTAATATATTTTTCTAATATTCTTTTTGTGCTTCTATATATATGATTTTATATAAAACCAAGAGACACCCCCAAACTATTTTTTATGTAATTTAACAGACTCATATTCTTCAATGTTAAGCGTTTCAACTTATGGATAGATGTTAATTTATTTACATAATTCTCTAATGTTAAAAACCCAGTCTTTCTCCAAATTGAGTTAATATAATAAATTTTTTGTGATAAACATTATCTTACTAAAATGTTTTTTATATCTTGTCATTCCCTTATAACTAACAATATTTTAATATTGCAGTAAGCCTCTTCAGCATGAAACAGAATGCTTAGAATTAAATATAAGTTCTAATAATTGTTAACTCATTCAAGTTACATGTTTAAAATTCGTGTTATGTTAAGCTTTTAAACTCAACTTATAGATTTTGTTATTAAAAACAATTGAAATCTTAAAATATAGTAATAATTGTAAATGTAAATCACTTTTTCTTGCATTTTGACTAACTTTTGAATTACTTACATATTTTAGATATAATGTTTCTATTATTTAATGAGATTTCCCAATTTCATTAAGTACATTCTCTTTGACATTACCAACTAAAATTTCAAATTTAATATACTTTATTTTTCTCTTGAAAATTTAATATGGCAGACTTACAAATCTAACATATTGACTTCTTGTAAACATTTAACTCATTTAAAAATAAGACATAAAAGTCTTAAGAATTTTAGATATGTTTAAAAATTCTTAAAACTCGTTATTACAAATTTGTTACTATTCTACTGCTTTCTAAAATATATATTTATCATTTTATATAACTTCTTGATATTATACATCTACTCAGATAATCAAGAAAAAGCAAAGTTGCCATTATCTGGAATATAGATATGCAAATCATTGAAAAACATTATAAACTGTTTTCAAAGGCACAAATTTTATTTATTCTGAACCATGCCTAAAATGGTTCTACAACATCCAATGGATTTATATTTTAATGACCTCACAGCCATAGTAAAATGTGACACATAAAGACAAGAATTAGAAGATACAGTTATGTGTGGCCCTTTGAAACATATTCATTAAAAACAAGAAACTACCCTTGACTCTGAAATCACTATTCTATAATTTCTTTGCAAAATGTCATATTAAACTCATTGTTTTTGCTCCTCCATTAAACACTCATTTCTCAAATAGTTTCATTCACTGAAGTAAAACTGATATTCTAGAAGTATCAATGTCTCTATGATAGTTAGAATGATGGCCAGAGATTTCCACGTCCTTATCCTCAGTACCTGCTGATATATTACCTTTTAACATGAAAGGGACATTTCAGATGTGATTAATGTTATGGACTTTGAGATGGGCAAATTATCCTGGATTATCTGAGTGTCTCCAGTATACCTTGGTCCAAAAGAGTGAAGAACCATGCACAGCTATAGTTAGAAGAAAAGAGATGGGGCTGGATGCAGTCACTCACACCTGTAATTCCAGCATATTGAGAGGCTGCAGTGGGATGGTTGCTTGATCCTACGAGTTTGAGACCAGTCTGAGCAAAATAGTAAGACCTTGTCTTCAAAAGCTAAAAAAAAAAAAAAAAAAAAAAAAAAAAAAAATTAGCCAGATGTGATGCTGTGTGTCTGTATGCCCAGCTACTCAGGAGGCTGAGGCAGGAGGATTGCTTGAAGTCCAGGAGTCCGAGGCTGAAGTGAGCTGTGATCACTGCTGCACTCCAGCCTGGGCAACAAAGCAAGACCTTGCCTCAGAAATTAATTAATTAATTAATTAAAAAAGAAAAGAAAGAGATGTGATGATAAAGATGAGTCAGAGGCATGCAATGTTGTTGGCCTCAAACATGAAATGAGAGAGCTAAGGAATGCAAGTGGTTTCTTGGAACTGAAAAAGGCCCAGAAACAAATTCTTTCTTAGAGCATCCTGAAGGAAATGCAGCTCTGAAATACTTTGACTTTATCCCAGTAAGACAGCTGTTAGGCATCTGACCTAAAGAACTGTAAGGTAATAAGCTTGTGTTGTTTTAAGCCACCAATTTGTTAATAATCTGTTACAACAGCAATGTGAAACAGAATGAGTTGTTAGCGCCACAATCAATGAATTAGGGGTTAGCTAAACTATTATGTTACACAATATTATCCTATAATATCTTTCTCTGAACACTAATCATTGTAACCTTTTGTTTGATTTATTATTTTTCTATAAGCTCCCAGAAGACACAAACTGCATCTTACACAGAGATGTCCTCAGGACCACGGACAGCACCCCAGAAGTGCGTTGCATGAATCGTCTTTTTCCAAGTCTTCACTCCCATTGAGGTCTGCAGCATTTGATCTTGTTAACCATTTTTAAATTTAACTCTTCCATATATATGAGTGGCTACTATGCACAAGTTTTAATTGTTTAGTAATTGCAAATTGGAGTAAAACATTCTTTCTCCGAGGCATCTGTAAATTTAGTAGTAGTGGGAACTCAATAGCTAAATAGGGAAATTGGTGGGCTAGACCAGAAAAAATCTAATCAAGAATAACTATACGAAAAAGAAGAAAAGGTACTGAGTGAGGAGAGGCAAAATTGTATATTATGTAATAAGTTAATTGGATCCAGGGAATATGAATAAAATTAAATCACTGAGCTGATTGTCTCAGATGAGGTGCCTTGCAGTAGTGTATTTTGTATTTACACTACTGGTTTGTCTCATCTCATGCTCAATGTACTTCCCACCCAAGGATATAATAGCTCCATCTTTATTTTTCTTTCTTCATGTGTCTAAGCTTCCATAACTATTTATTAGCATTGATCCCTGGCCTGAAATTATATTTGAGGAAATTATCTGTTTGACTGGTTCCTGCTATTCTGTCCCCACTGCACATGTTTTAGTTCAAATGACATGCTTCTTCCTAGGTGATTTTTTCTTGATTTAATCTTGACTGTATAGCTAGTTCCTTCACAGGACAGGAATTCTTTCTTTATCTAATCAGTCCTGATGAACTGATAGTGAAAGAAAAGCCTGGTTCCAATTAGTTATAAGAAACTTTTCGATGCTGGCTGAATGTATAGATATAGTTTCATCTATGGCTCAGCCCTATGTGTGCATTTTAGTAGTATTAAGATGCACTGCCTGATACTTAGCCTGATATTAATTAGAACAAATCTGTTTTGTTTTTTCCCACTTCTTAGAAAGCTATTATCAGCATATGATACTGGACAGTTTCTTCAAACCTGTTATTTCTCTGAATCATTTTCAGTCCCAGATCCTCATGGCTGTCCTTAACTCCTATTGTAAATCAATTATAAAACCAATCGAACTAAACCTCATTGTAACACCTAGTTAATATATTGGTGTATGTATTTAAAATCACTTGCCAACTACTAATGCATTCATGGCTTATGTTAAAAAACAAACTAGGCAATTTTATGACCTTAACAGTAATGACTTTTATAATATAATCCAACTACCATCCCAGTCTCATCTCATTTCCTGCTTTTCCTACATTCTTGCCAAACTCTACTTTTTGGTGCCCTCTGACGAAACCCTTGTTCTCTGCCTCAAGAATATTCTTCTCAGCTTCTTTCACTTTTCTCTGTCTTTACATGTTGTAATGACACAAATTTTATAGTCTCTTCTTGAAGCTCTTTCATTCATGTAGTTACCAACACTCTGTTTTCTGCACCCTCATAGACTTGTTTCTGAAAAATATATGACAGGAAATAATATAAGTGTGTCCTATGGTTATAAGTGGAATATTTTCATCCCAGACTGTCTAAGTTATATTGGAATATTTTTGATTCTCATGCCTTAACTGTTTCTTAAATAAGTCAGAAGTTTACTTGTAACTCTTATACAACACCAGGAGTCAGTGGCATTGAGGAGGTAATGTTCCGCAATAACAAGACTCAGGACCCTTCCTGAAGGGCTTTTCTAGGACTGGCTTCTATTCTCAAGGTAAAGAATCTCTGTGATTCATCATGGTAGCTCCAATTTCAACTAGTAAGCCTGCAATCAATCCAGCAGTAAAGAAAAAAGGGATGGTAACTTTTAAGGGCATTCATACTTTAAGGATATTTTCTAAAAGTTGAAAATATTATTTGCATACTTCCTCTTGACCAGAAAACTAAGTTATATGATTACTATAATAAAGTTCATGCCTTTGTTTTTGTTTTGGTTGTTATTTGACCACCAACAGTTTTTAAGCCTCACCCCTCTTTCTGTTTTCCCTGAACAAGATGGAAAGAAAGCCTGGCAGCTCTCCTCTTTGGATCCACTGGGAGGTTCAAAAGTCAAAAAACTCTGCCCATGCACAGGAAACCTATACCATAGAAACCCCAAGTAAGTCTGTGCACTGCTCTCTCAAGTGACTTTCTGACCTATTCAGGAATCACACTTCTCTGTTCAGAAAGCCTTATTATGTGAGTAAAATCTTCTTATAGACTATTGGGGTGTGTGTGTGTATGTGTGTGTGTGTGTTTTCATCAGTTTCAACATATGAACTAAATTTTAGATAGGCATTCATTCTGTTTCTGCTACTACCAAGAAAGAAATACTAGAAAATGCAACCTTTCCTCTAGTACTTCCTAGGTCCAGTTCAAAACAGGTGGTTCTATTACCAAAGAAAAAGTCAGCAGTGGTAACTGGTAGTTAATTTTGCAAGTCTATGTAATAATGATATTTTGCATTGAGTTGATTTTTAGTATATTTCCATTATAATTATTGTATTTCTCTATGTATATACATTTTTGTGGTTAAGCAAAGCAATGTTACCAAGTAACAGTATTTTCACACACACATGTGTAAGCACACACACACATGCTGAACAGTGTTCAAAATGTGTTTTGAGATAAAACTAGCAGGAGTGGTTCACATGATGAGATAGGCCCATTTTGACAGGAAGAGCTAATTCCAGCAATAATTACACTAACTCATTATTTGATAACATCAATTCACCTTTTCAGATTCTAAATGCAAATTATAATAAATATTTGTGTTGAAAACATAATTAACTCTATTCAAATGTGTTATATTTACTGGCTTTAAGGATATTCTCAACCTACTAGTTGTTCAGCCTTAGAACTGTGTTATTATCATTTAGTTTATATATTTGTCATCATATTGATCTACCCTTTCGAACATCTGGAAGTCTTCATTACACATAGTAGGAGCTGAGGAAATGAAAATTTAAAATAACTTATTTTACTAATTCTAAGATCACTTTAAAAAAATGTTGACATATCTTAAACTAGGTTGTGTCTTAAAAGCAATAGCATGTAATTTTTCAATTTGTAGTGTTTATTTCCTCTCATTGATAGATAAAATATCAAGGTGTGGTAATACCAGACATACACTTTGACTTCTTTAGATAATCCTATTCTTGGACAATTATCGATAGTCCTAAGACACTAAAACTTTAGAGATAACATGCTTTGTGCTGTGATAATTTTTCATTGTGTAAAAAGAATCTCAGATCAAAGTTTCCTTTTACCTGCAACCCATCTCATTTTAATTGTGTGTTTAGTGGTTCACAGCTCAAAGAAAAAATATGTATGATAAAATTACTGTAGTTGACATCTTATAAGAATTGTTTTCTAATTTATTCTCAAGTAAAAACACTACATGTTGACACCTATATCTGAGAAAAAAATCACTGATACCTCTGAAATGAGTGATTAAGATAAATTTTCAACTTCATTAAGAATGAGAAGTAAAATCAAGTTCCATTATTTGGTTGTTCAATCATGAAGAAATAGTTTAAGAGTTACAATTATAAAGGGTTTATTGTAGGGTTACATATTAGGTCAGGTTGGTGCCCAAGAGTCCACTGCTAGAGATGAATAAAAAGCTCTAAACATATGCACAAAATAACTTCCCTCAAGATAGAACCTGGAGTAGAAAATCTAGATTTTCTTTAGTGGTTCAACCATGGCCTCAGTTCCCACATTTCATATTTTTTCTGTGCCCTCATACCTATCCAAAATCAGTTTTAAAATACAGTTTACAAAATAGAATTTTACAAAAAGGCAGAAAGAAAGATAACTAGAAAAAGTAGACTTCTAGAAGAAAACATGAAGGAAAGAGGGAGAAAAGAGAAATAAATAGAGAAGAAGGGAGAGAAAGAAACATCAAACAGGTAATAAATTCTGTATCAGTAAAGATTTCCATAAAATGAGGACTAATTAATGATAATAAGGAAGTTAATGTCTCAGAAATGTATTCTATGAAAAGACAGTTGACAAGTGTTTTTGATTAAAATTTAATAAATGCAAAAGCCCAATCAGATGAACCATGCCTAGAGCCATAATGTTTAAAAAAAATCTATATTCCTATAAATGTACTAAATTTAAGTAAACTGCATGTTAAAAGAATAGTGAGTGTCTACATGGAGTCTAGGAAAAAAATGATGATCTAAAGAAGAAACATTTGGTCATCTGTCCTCAGCCTTCTTCCTCATAGATAATGACTTAAGAAGATGAAAAAGGTATCCCAATCAGCTGGAAAGTTTTATTTCTTATTAAAAATTAATAAATTGAAATTATGATATATATCTGTTATATAAAACAAATATATTCTAAATTAATGTATTAAAAGTATCTAGTTTAGATGACTATTGGTTAGCCATGAAAACTGTTTTTGGAAAAGAAGGCCAGATGCTATAAAACTTTTCAGCCATCATCATAGAATCTTGTTTGTAGTTTTTAAAAATAAGCTATACCTTACGTCTTCTGAACACTAAGAAATGAATCAACACTTGCATAGAAGTGCTGCACTGAATAACTACTCTTCCTCTCCTTCAACCCTGAGAGCTTCTGATATACTGAAAATGGAACCATATTTCTATTATAGAACAACTATCAGAGAGAAAATGTTATAGAAAGATTGAAACAATAGTAAAGAAGACAGAATTCAGAAATGCTGTTTAAAAAAATTAGCTGCCATTGCAATACACCAGCATACTTCGAAGATCTTGCAGGTTCAGTTCCAGACCACCATAGTAAAGCAAGTATCACAATTAAGCAAGTCACTTGAACTTTTCGGTTTCCCAATGCATATAAAAGTTATGTTTGGCTGGGTGCGGTGGTTCATGCCTGTAATCCCAGCACTTCGGAAGGCCGAAGCACGGGGATCATGATATCAGGAGATTGAGACCATTGTGGCTAACACAGTGAAAACCTGTCTCTACTAAAAATACAAAAAATTAGCCAGGCATGGTGGCAAGTGCCTGTAGTTCCAGATACTCAGGAGGCTGAGGCAGGAGAATTGCTTGAACCCAGGAGGCAGAGGTCGCAGTGAGCTGAGATCACGCCACTGCACTCCAGCCTGGGAACAGAGTGGCACTCCAGCCTGGGAACAGAGTGGCACTCCATCTCAAAAAAAAAAAAAGTTATGTTTACACTATACTGTAGTCTACTGAGTGTGATTAAGTAGCAATATGTCTTAAAAAGTGCATTTTTCCTCCCTCCCTCCCTCTCTCCTTTCCTTCCTTCCTTCCTTCCTTCCTTCCTTCCTTCCTTCCTTCCTTCCTTCCTTACTTCCTTCCTTCCTTCCTTCTTCCCTCCCTCCCTCCCTTCCTTCTTTCCTTCCTTCCTCATCTGTTGAAGTTCTATCATGAGACTGCACAATTTAGTCACACCTTTGGGCTTCCTTTTTAATTCTAGTTTTCTTGCTATTTCCCCACATCTGCAGCGACTTTCTCCACTGAAGTCTTAAAACCTTCAAAGTCATCAGTGAATATTGGAATAAACTTCTTCAAAATTCCATTTATGTTAATATTTTGACCTCCTATGAATTGGGAATGTTCTTAATGACATCTGGAAAGGATTCACCTTTCCAGGTGAATCCTTTCCAGGTGGTTTTCAACTTGTTTTGCACAGATCCATCAAAGGAATCCCTGTGTACGGCACCTGTAGACTTACAAAATGTATTTCTTAAATAACCTGACTTAAAAGTGAAATTTACTTCTTGATCTATGGGCTAAATTATGAATGTTGTGGCAGCAGGCATGAAAACATTAATCTCCTTGTACCTCAATATCAGACCTCTTGGAAAATTAGGTGCGTTGTCATTGAGCAGTAATAATTTGAAATAAAACTTTTTTTCTTAGCAGTAGATTTGGATCCTGGTCTTAAAATATTTAGTAAACCGTGTTTTAAACAGCAGAGCTGCCATCCTATCTTTGTTATTCTATTTATAGAGCACAGGAAGAGGAGATTTAGCGTCATTTTTAAGGGCTCTAAATTTTTTTGAATGGTAAATGGGCATTGTCTTCAAGTCACCAGTGGCATTAGCCCCTAAAAAGAGAGTTAGCCTGTTCCTTGAAGCTTTGAAGAGAGGCTTTAACCTATTTATAAAAGTTCTAGATGACATCTTCTTTCATGAGAAGGCTGTTTCATCTAATTGAAAATATGTTGTTTAGTGCAGCCGCCTTCATCAGTTATCTTAGCTTAATCTTCTGGATAACACAGTCTCTACATCAGCACTTGATGCTTCACCTTTTATGCTACAGAGATGACTTCCTTCTTTAAACCTTACGGAGCAATCTCTGCTAGCTTTAACTTTTTCTTTTGCAGCTTCCTCACCTCTTTTAGCCTTTATGGAATTAAAGAAAGTTAGGGTCTTGCTCTGGATCAGCCTTTGGCTTAAGACAGTGTTGTAGCTGTTTTGATCTTCTATGCAGACAACTCAGATCCATATCAGCAATAAGGCTGTTTCACTTTATGCTTATGCTGTGTTCACTAGAGTAGCACTTTTCATTTCCTTCAAGAAGGCTTTTTTTTTCTTCTTTTATTTCTTTTTTCTTTTCTTTTTTTTTTTCATCCACAACTTGGCTGTTTGGCACAACTCGTCTTGTTTTTGAGCTATCTTGTGCCTTCCTTGCTAAGCTTAATTATTTCTATCTTTTGGCTTAACCTGAGAGACGTGCAAATCGTCCTTTATCCTAAGCACTTGGAGATGTCTGTAGGGTTATTAATTGGCCTAATTTCAATACTTTTGCATCTCAGGGAATACAGAGGCCAGAAGAAACTGACAGAGAGGAGAAAACAACCTGTGGGTGGAGCAGTCAGCACATATACAGTTAGCAACTAATTTTGCCATTTTACAAGGGTGTTGTTCCTGGTGTCCCCAGTCATTTGCAATAGTAACAGCAAAGGTCAGTGATCACAGATCACCATTACAGATATAGTAATAATGAAAAAATGTGAACTATTTTAAGACTTACCAAAACTGACACAGACACAAAGTTAGCACATGCTGTTGGGAAAATGGTGCCAGTAGACTTGCTGGATGCAGGGTTTCCATAAACCTTCAATTTGTAAAAAACTCAATATCTGTGAAATGCAACAAAGTCAACCACAATAAAGTAAAATATGTAATACAGACATATGTGCGAAATGATATTTTAGAGTATCTAACAGCAGTTATGAATTAAGTATAAAGGAATATCAATATACTGTAAAACTGACTTTGATGACAGATATATAGTGGCAGCAAAATCACAATTATCTAATAGATTCGTTTCCAATGTCAATACTACATTAAAAATGAACTTTACAGTGAGATAGTTAAAGCTATCCTTGTAGATACTCTACAGTTAATGGAGAATGCCCTCCCAATCTTTTTTCTTAAGTGGCAAATGTCGACAAAAAAAAAATGATGTATTTTATCTTTCATTCAAGAATGGAACATTTTTTAAAAAGCTTATTTCTTTTAAAGGTTACTTTTCTCTTACTCATCCAGTCCAACTTCCAGATGATGAAAACTCAGCCCCAGCACTGGAAAACTCTCCTATTGACTAGATTAATTCCCTCCCTAGACCTCATTTTCTTATTTATGTAAAATGGACATTAACACTTAGCTCATATGGCTGTGTGAGAATTCAGTTAAATGAGTTAATATAATTTAGAAGAATAGCAGAGCACTTGGAAAATAAGAATGTGCTTGATAAATTATGACTACTATATTATTTATTATTATTTCAATTTTGTTATTTGGAGTACAAATCTCTTCCCAAGACCATAAAAACTCCCTTGGAAAATAATTTTATCAGACATCATTTTAATTTCAGAAATATTTGCCAATATTAGAAAAAATAGTTTTAATAATATAGACATATTGATGCTGGTCTATTAGGTTTTCATTTCTGGTGCAACAAATTCTCACAGATTTGGTGACTTAAGCTAATTATCTTACATCTCTAGAGATCAAAATATAAAATTAAAATATCCACTGAGTTGCATTCCTCTGGAGGTTATGAGGAGAACATCCATTTCCTGGTCTTTTCAGCTCCTAGTGGGCACCTGCATTCCCCATTCGGGAATGTTGGCCCCATTCTTGCATCACTCCAAACTCTTGTTTCCATAATCCCATCTCCTATTACTGACCTTGATCCCCCTGTCTTCTACACTATGAATACTCTGGTGATTATGGCAGTCCTACCCAGCCAATCCAAAACAATGCCCCAAATCAAATGATTAAATTAGTCAAGCCTGTATAGTCCCTTTCACTATGTCAAGTAACATATTCATGGGTCCTGGGGATTAGGACACAGATATCATTAGGAGTTCCTTATTCAACACAGCACAAATAGAATCATTTATTGTCTCATTCTACAGGAGTTTCACTGTGATGCTGGTACAACTTATATCAATTATTGTTTTCTTTCTCTCTCTCTCTTTCTCTTTTTTCTTTTTCTTTCTTTCTTTCTTTCTTTCTTTCTTTCTTTCTTTCTTTCTTTCTTTCTTTCTTTCTTTCTTTCTTTCTTTCTTCTTTCTTTCTTCTTTCTAGAAATGAGGTCTTGATATATTGTCCAGGCTTTTCTTGAACTCCTGGACCCAGTGGATATTCCTGCCTTAGCCTCTCAAGGTGTTGTTTGGGATTCCAGGCACGAGCCAGTGCACACCATCTATTTCTAGCATTTCTATCACATTCTACTGCTTGGCATAGGCTGTACGGAGCAGTTCTTATTTTACACATTTCTAATTTGCTTGAATTTTAATCACAATTGGGACATGCAAACTCAAATATTTCTCAGTATACTCCTATTTCTGTAAAGTTAACTCTTCCTGATATTTTGTTCTTAGGATAAATAATTGGGGTCATATGAAAGCTGTTCCTTAAGTTCTTTAAGTTAAAAGTGAGAAAAAGCACTTGTCATATTCATAGATAATATAAAATTTATTTTACAATGAATATCCCCATTGGGTGTATCAACATTTCTTTTTAAAATTTCAATTCTCATGTGACTGAATTTCCTATCCTCTCTCTTTTTGAGATCCTAGCATTTTATACAGTAAAAGGACTTAATGTATTATCAAGGAAAATAAGCTTACCAGCCCACATAATTTTTCTAAAAAATATGTTTATGTAGTTTTTACAAATTCAAACAGAAAAGTATCTTTAATGCTGTAATTACCTGTCTTTTACCTCTGGGCCTTTTTTTGTAATTGTAATTCTATTATGTTTTAATAGACACTTTTAAATCTCATTTTAATACTATATTTTAGTCTTAATATTATTTTACCATATAGTCTTTGGCTTTTTCTTTTCTTTTTTAACCAGAAAGATAAGGCAAGAATATGAACCAGTAAAAGAGGGAGGTGAATTTTCTTTATGTGAATGAATACCAAGAACAGAGAACTAAACAAACACTTGAAGATTTATGGAATGCATTTACTTACCTGACAAATTATATTAGTCTGGGTTCTCCAGAGAAATAGAACATATATATGGATAGAGAGATAAAGAGAGAGAGAGAGATTTATTATGGGAGGAGGGATAAGGTCCCAGAGCCTGAAGGCCTGAGAGTCAAGATTTCAGATGTCCAAGGCCAGAAGATGGATGCTCCAGCTTCGGATGAGAGAAAATTTACCCTCCTTCCGCCTTTTTTTTCTATTCAGATTTTCAGTAGATTGAATGAAGCTCACTTACGTTGACGAGGTCAGATCTTGTTTATTCAATCTACTGACTCAAATGTTAATCTCTTCCAAAACTTCTTTCACAAACACACTCAGAACAAATATTTTACGAGCTATCCAGCAACCTCTTAGCTGATGGAATTTTATGCATGAAATTAACCACGATACACAGCTGTCACTTTCTGAGTGACATGTGTGTTAGTAAAAATGTCATAGATGAATAAAGGTTTCTAGTCTCCCACTAACACTCCTTCCTTCCTTCTTCCTTCCTTCTTTCCTTCCTTCCTTCCTTCTTCCCTTCCTTCCTTCCTTCCTTCCTTCCTTCCTTTCTTTCTTTTTTTTTTTTTGACAGAGTCTTACTTTTTACTAAGGAGGTATAAGGAGAAATGACTTGCCCAAGGATATATGGATGAAGCCAAGATGACAATTTAGATTTCCTGACTTTTATTCGAGAACTTTTTGTTTACCTTAAGCATTTTACCCTTTGTTGTAAAAAACACAGTAGCTCCAACTTATCCATGGTTTTGCTTTCCATGTTTCAGAATATTCCACGCAATAAGATGTTGGGCACATGCATGCAAGAAAGAGACCACATTCACTTGACTTCTATTACAATATACAGTTGAGCCTTGAAACAAAGCTGGTTTGAACACAGCTCCGCTTACACACAGTTTTTGCTCCATCTCTGCCACCCTTGAGACAGCAAGACCAACTCCTCTTTTTCCACCTCCTCCTCAGTCTACTCAATGTGAAAATGCCAAGGATAAAGACCTTTGTGATGATCCACTTCCACTTAAAGAAGAGTAAATATATTTTTTCTTCCTTATATTCTCAATAACATTTTATTCTGTGGCTTTATTGTAAGAATACAGATAACAAATAACATAAAAAATATATGTATATCAACTGTTTATGTTATCAGTAAGGCTTCTGGTCAATAGTAGGCTACCAGGAGTTAAGTGTTTGGGGAGTAGAAAGTTGTACACAGATTTTTTTATTATATAAGGGATTGGTTCCCCCATTATCCATTATTTAAGGATTAACGTACTTTTGTCATTGTTCTATTTTATTATTTGTTATTGCTTTCAGTCTTTTACTGTGCCTGATTTATAAATTAAACTTTATCATAGCTACATACATATAGGATTTAGCACTATCTCTGGTTTCAAGCATCTACTGGGTATCTTAGAAGGTATTCCTGTAGAGAAGAGGATTACTGCATACACATCATATTCATCACCTTTGTTTTCTTTACTTTCTGCTTTATTGAATGTTTTCTGTCACATAATGATCTCTATAGGAGATGTCAAACATTCACTTTCCAGTGGTTTTCAATAATTAACATGAGTCTTTCTTTGTGTACTACTTGAACCTTATATCCAGATCAAAGATACTTCCCTCACGCAAACAAAGCTGGACTTACAGCTGAGAAGCTGCAATATAAATGAAGCTAGCAGAGGGTGTGGCTTGCCCTAGAACTCCTTCCCTTTTCCCTCTGCTTCACTTTGAATCCTGTAGTTTTGCAAGTGGGTTGAAGAGATGGGTAGAAAAAGAAGGAGCTTTTTTTCTTTTATGTTTTGTAAAGGTGGTGTCTTGATATGTTACCCCGGCTGGTCTGGAACTCCTAGCCTGAAGTGATTCTCCCACCTAGGCCTCTGAAAGCACTGTGATTACAGGTGGGAACCACTATATCTGGCCCAAGAAGCCTTTTTCTCAACTATTGCAATCCCTGTTTTGTCCATTTTTAATGTCATTTTTAGCTAATAACAACTTTCCATTAATAATCTCCAGGGGAAGATGTCCAGAAAGCAGAGCAGTGTAGCCTAGGTACTTTGGAGAGCTCCTATTAAGGAATTACCTGGCTAGACCTTTTAAGTCCTTCTCTCTGCCCCTTTCAGGGCTTCTCCCCATTCATTTGTGCTGCAGGCCCTTGTATGGAGCCTCTTCTCTGGGATGTACTATTGGTGAGGTTTATCCAGGTTGGTTATTTCTACAGGGTCCACAGGAAGCTAACATATCCTTGCCATACCCAAAATTGGGACTGCAGACACATGATGTTGCTGATGCTTGTCCCTGCCTTCTGTCTCTAATTTTATTCTCTCTGATGAGGGAGGGACTGGGGATGATCAGCGAGTCTGTTCCTTAAGATGACTTTCCAGGAGGCCATGCATTGTTAGCCAGTGCTTCCTGTAACCATCCATTCATGGGTGATCCTCTGACCACTCCCACATTTGTTCCTCAACATTCACACTGCATTTCCCACACAGCCTGGGTCACTAAGGAACTCTCTTCCCTCTCTTCTTCCTACTTTTTTAGAGATTGATGGAGATGACTGATGATAGAGGCATTTCCTCCACATCTTGGCAAGGCAGTGTCCAGCACCAATGATTGGTTGATTGCCTTAGACTACGGAGCACGTAAAGCTAATGGTTTTCAGCTGAGTGCCCCAACCCTCAATCCAGGACCAAAGGGAGAGTCGCACTAGGTATTTCTTGCCTGATTCTGAAACACTCAGTTGTAGCTCAGCCTACAGAAACAAAAAAGGGAGAAGTGATTTGCCCAAATGTCACATAAGAGTTTGGATCTAAATAGTTTACTTTGTTTATAATTCATTTCTGTCTGTCATAATTAATAAGATGGTATCCAAAGAAAATTAATGTGATTGTAGTAAGATCTGTATTTCAGTTGCCATCTGTGAGTTATGTGAGTTATGTATTATCTGGGATCTTTGGAAATTCATTTTGACTTAAGTATTTGAATAAACAATAAAATGTTAGAATCAGAGTAGAGCAACCTTTAAGAGATAAAAAGGTGGCTATGTTTAGTGTGGCTAGTTTTGCCACACTAGTTATTCTGGCTTGTTGAAAAAAATATGAACTGATGATGTCATTATAACCTTGAATGGTTTGCAGTAATTCCCAAATTGTATATAAATGCAGATACAGTTGCACTCAAGTGTTTTCTATGTCTCTATTCAAAGAATACAAATTTGGCAAAGAGTGAGATGGGAAAGAAGCTTGTGGCTTGTGACAAGGCAGTCCTAAATTAATTGTGAGACATGAAACCTAACAGAAAATAAGGGGGCCTATAGGAATTGCCAGCCAAACTGAAGTCAGGCTGATGTCTCAGGGGCTGTTAGAGTAGAAGAGGAAAGGTCAAGAGTACTGATAGAATCTAGGATATCCTGAAGCAAAGAGTTACTGTTCAAGATGGCACATAAATTAGAGGTCCTTTCTGGTTGGGAAGTATTGGACAGTGAAGGTGCCTGGGAAGTATATTATTATTACATTTTATTTACTGAGTGTTGAACTGGCATTGGATTCTGGCTTATGTTAAACAGGATGGAGAAAACATACTTGTAATCCAATGCACAAACATTTAGTTGCGCAGATCAGACAACGGGGTGAAGAGATACACTGATAAAACAAGAAAATGGATCATTATTTTTTCCCACTTTAAAGATTATTTCTCTCAAAAGAAATCTCCAACTGAGAGGACTTTATTTATTAATTCAGTAAAAATCTGTTGATTTTATGTGATTTTACTATGTGCCTAACACTGTACTAGACACGCAGGGTAAACAGATATAAGAAACCATTGATTGTATCCTTATAGAAATGACTATTTAGAGACAGAAAGGGGTAAGAATAACAGCAGTTAGAATACTCTGCAATAATAGTCAGTGGTAAATATCTATGCTCTGTTTTCTAGAACACTTTCATTCTTATGAGAACACTATTTTCTACTTTGCCCTCACCTTTCTCCAACCCTGATTACTATGTCTCAGTTACACTACCTGGCTCAAGCCCATGCCTGACCCTTCAGAGTCCCTCACCAAGACTTTTCTCATTACAACCAAGGAAGACACTCAACACCTCAAGGTGGCAAAAGTAAAGTTATGCAGAGTCAAATATTCTCTCATGTGGAAGAAGCCACACCCCGCTAGGGAGATGGTGAAGCCAGGAGTTGGAGAGACACTGAGAAGACGGCTGAAGAATAAGCAGCACTGGTTCCATTTTCTCCATCACCATCCTTGAGATGCAGACATGTTTCCACACCTGCTTTAATATTTTTCGAGACAGTATTTTTTAAAATAGTGTTTAAAATAAATCTGGTTTAGTTTTCTAGCCCATTGTATCAAGAAAGACTTGACTATTTCTACCCAGTCATTATTTGGACAAGTATTGTCAAAACTTTAATGTGTGGCAAATGGGTAATAAGACGGTAAAAGGGAATGATAATTGTGGCTCACAATTCACCACTTCTAGTCAGGATTCATCAATAGTGACCCCAACTGCTGTCTTTTATTTGTTTGTTTCAGTGATGAAAAGCCCAAAGGTGCCACTGTTCCGTCTACCCGGTATAGTTGCTGTCAGGACTTTGGGAGTTTGATATATTGAAAAAATAATTTTTCAAGCAAATGCAAAGTGGCAATGAGAATTGAGATGAGAAGAAGAGAAGCTTCATATGTCCCTCAAATGATTCAAAGAAGGAAAAGGCAGAGAGGAAAAAAAGAGACTAAATGGTAGAATTAAGATTTTAAAATGTATATAAAAAATAAGAATAGGAAATAACAAGAAAAGGAAATTAGGTGCAAAATGTGAAGTCCAAAAAGAAGTGAGAAAGAAAGTAAGGGAATCATCTTGCTTTGCGGTAGTCCCCTACTTCCCAATGGTAGATATGAACAAGTGCAGAAGACTCAAAATAAGAAACTCAGATTTTAAAATGCACTTCAAAGAGAAATAAGAAAATAAACCTTATGGCTATTTTGGAGATAATAGAAGCCTTGGTTTATAGAAATGGGGAAACTGTTTTCCTCAAATATTTTAGTTGGTAGATTTTTAAATTCACCCTATTTAGAACATTCTTGGTTCCTAGATGTCTGCTTCTTAGGGTTAAACTTATTTTTGAAGTTAGCAATTGTGGTTTTGTGTGAAGTGCAGAATTCAAAACCAAAAAAGAACACATAAGTAGACCACCCTTTAATATATCTCCTGGTGCCAGGCATCAACAGTTGATACTTTATTTCAATAAGAAGAGGCATTGGCCTATGGTGCTGTCAAGCCTGTGTTAAAACAGATGCAACAGAAATTGACAACAAAATATTACGTTGCTTGAAAATTCAAGTAAAACATTTTCCTCTTTGAAAAAAAAGTAACTGAAATAGCAAGGGATTTTCCATTGCTTATAAACATTCTTAAAGACTATCTGTTTACCAATAGAATAATGAAAAACAATGGAAGTTTAAAAGGTATGGTAATAAAAGCCATTTTTTATAACAACTTAGGAATTGTTATTGTATTAATTACCCTCATGCCATTATTCAAATATTTGGTAGGGCATGTGGTTAGCACTGCACAAACACTAGCACTAAAAGGAAATATATTTTTAACTAGCCATGGGTAAAACTTGTGTTTTGAACAACTTTTGACAAAAGAGGTGAGCAAACCTTTTCTTTAAAGGGCAAGATAGTAAATATTTGCTGGTTATATGGTTTCTGTCACATCTGCTCAAATTGGCCATTGTAGTGCAAAATCAACCATAAGGAATCTATGAGCAAATGGGTATGTCTATGTTCCACTAAGACTTTATTTATGGAAATAGGTAGGGGGCTGGATTTGACTCATAATATATACATAACTTGCTGATCTGTGATTTACCATAAGCAAAGAGAAGCATGACCATTATAATTCAACTTCTCTTTGTTCTCTTTCAAATTGTATTTAATAACTATACAGCAGAGATACCACAGTGAGGCAATAAAGAAAGAGTCTGTATCAAAGAGAACTGAATAACTATGCAAGTGTCAAAATCAAAGGGGAAGCAAGGGTGGCAGTGACATTTCAAACAACATTCAGTTATTAATATTGAGTGCTGGCATGTTTCTGAATAGAGATGTTCTAGCATTACAGCAATTCTTTATTATGAAATGAACAGACCAGCTTTGAGAATCTAACTCAGTAAGTAGCTGCCATATCCACTTTTCCTTGCTCCTGCCTCTCCATTAAGAATGTTCCCACCATCTGGTGCATACTAAAACTTGTAGATAATATAATAATCCAATCAAACTTAAGTCCTGTTTAAAATGTTTATACCTGAGGTTTAGGCTTCCTATGCATTAGAGATTAATAAAGGAATGACTTTAAATATTTTTATGTTGGCTTACAGTTTTTATGAATTGAGATGAATTTAAAAGTAAACAGAAAATAAGGAAATGATGTAAACAAAGGAATTTATGAACTGTTAGGTCCAATTATACTTTTAGGAGTTTGAACACAATCCTCTCTCTCTCATTTGACTGTTCTCTACTCGCTAATTTAGAAATTATTTCTAATAAATAAAAAAAGCAGAAAACAATTTTTTAAGAAAAATGAATTAAAGCAATTAGTAGTTTTTAATCAGTGCAGCTGGACTCTTTGTGCAGTTGTTCATTTGTCAGGAGTACAGGTGATCCAAAAGAAATTATTTACTGCACATTTAAACATGATGACTAGTGTAATAAGAACTATCTAGAAAATGCACAATTGGAAAAGGCTTGTTTAAAAATCTGCTAAGGAGAGATGAGATAGACACAAGAATTGACTGAAGTATAACTAATAATATAACCCTCAAGAACTATTTATATAAAAAGACATTATAAATATGACATGAATATATCTGGGTGAATTATATTTTGCAAGAATAAATCACAAAAATGGAATAAGGAAAAGCAGAGAAGCAAGAGTAAGACTTGGTGTGAAGCCAGAAATTGGTATGAATGAAGGAAAGAGGTCATTTGGTCTGGGGAAATCAGCACACAGAAAGGTCCCAGCAAGATCTCTGGGAGAGAATTGTCCAAACAAGTGCTGGTAGAAGTATTACAGTGGATGAAGATTGTGGGTAACTCTCATACCCCTTTAATGCCCTTCCATTCTACTGCAGCATCCGCTTCCCCATCAGTCTTCTCTCCATTCATTCATTGATTTATTCGTCCTGCAAACATTCATTAAACTCTTTTTCAGTGATAGGTGTCACAGCTGCCATGACTTGGAGACTGTCAACCAAGACGCAATGGCAATACCAATGGATATCACGTCAGAAAGCTAGAGAATCAACTGTGCTTACTCTAGTGGAAAAACATGGCTAACCAGGCTGTGTCAGATCACTTGAGAAAGAATTCATCTTATGAGCAGAGAAAGTTGGACACATTAAGAGAAACCTAAGAACAAGGCCCTGGAAGAAAAGGAGAGAAATAATTTATTCTAGGGCCCTGTTCTTCATTACACGGTAAGACGTGACACTGTCCACAGAACTGGAGATTGAAATAAAGGTACGGATAAATGTTTTTAAGTTTTATGGGAAACATTTACAGTAGGTATTGTCTTAGTCCATGAAGGCAGATATAATGAAATACTATAGATTGGGTGGTTTCTAAACAGCAGAAATTTACTTTTTATAGTTCTGGATGATGGAAAGTCCAAGATCAAGGCAAAAGCAGATTCAGTGTGTGATGAGGGCCCATTTCCTGGTTCACATGATTATTAGGACTGCATCTGTCATGGCAGGCTCCAGATGCTGCCTCTGCAACCACTGCACAGCATTGTCTTACACTGTGGGTCTTCTCCTTGTGCTTGGTCAGTGTCCTCATCAGCTGTTCCAGGTGTAGCTCTGCCACAAAACTCCCAGCTTGGTGTGCACTGCACTCAGCAAAGCGAGGGGGTTGCAGCTGCCTCCACCTAGATTGCAAAAGATTCCTGTGAGAGCCACAGGGCCCAAGCAGAGAACCACAGCAGAGATGAGGCCGTTTAAAGAGTCCCCTTTATAACAGTGTCCAATGGAGATGTGGAGAGATTCTTCAGCCCAATATCTTATTTTATTGTTAGCAAGTTCTACCTGCCATAAAGCAGTAGAATAAGAGCACAATTCATCCAAGTTCTTTACTACTTTATATAAAGGATTTCCTTTCTTCCAGTTTCCAAAATATATTCCTCATTTCCATCTGAGGGTTATCAGAATGGTCTTACTGTTCTTATTTCTACCAACATTTTGTCACAAACACTTAAGTATTCTCTAAGAAGACCGAGGCTTTCTCTACAATTCTTTTCTCCTTCTGAACTCTCAACAGGATGATTATTAACAGCTCATTCACAACAAGGTAGGTTTTTTTCCTAGCATTGGCTACAAAACTGTTCTAGCCTCTATTTTTCACCAAGTTCCAAAGCCACTTCTACATTTTTAGGTATTTATTAAAGGAGGACTCCCATCCTTTAGCACTAGTGTTCTGTCTTAGCCCATTTAGGTTGCTATAATAAAATATTGCACCTTATAAACAACAAAAGTTTATTTCTCACAGTTCTGGAGGCAAGAAAGTCCAAGATCAAGATACCAGCACATTTATTGAATGTCTGAGTCTCACCTTCTGGATCACAGATGGTACCTTTTTGCTGTGTCTTCACATCGTGGAAGAGATTAGCAAGCTCTTCTATAAAGGCACTTATCTCAGTTGTGAAGGCTTCGCCCTCATGACCTAATCGCTTCCAAAAGACCCTAATCTTCTAATGCCATTATCACGAGAATAAGGATTTTAACATGTAAGTATTGGGGACACAAACATTTAGACCATAGCAGATTTGAAAAGAGAATTAAAGCAGAGGCATTCCATGTTCATTTGCTGAAATTATCTAATATTATTAAAATATCAATTCTTTCAACGTATAGATTCATAAAAACTCAATCAAAATTCCAGCAAAGTATTTATAGATATCAGCAAACTGATTTTATAATTTATGTAAAAAGGCCAAAGAACTAGGAGAGCCAAGGAAATACTAAAGACAAAGAAAAACATCATGGTTTGGGAACTGATAGCAGTCAATATCAAGTAAAGTAACATGACCGTAAAGTAACGAAAACGGCATTGTACTGGTCAAAGAGTGGAAAAAAACATATGCAACAAAATACAAGCTCAGAGATAAACTCATGCAAATATAGTCAATTGCATTTTGATATAAGACCAAAAGTAATTAAATAGAGTAAAAATAAAATTTTCAACATGTGCTGCTGGGATGGTTGGATGTCTATATGCAAAAAGTAATAAAAATCAGCATAGAAACAGACCTTATACGTAATGCAAAAATTAACTCCAAATGAAACATCGACTTAAGTGTAAAATGAAAAACTATAAAATTCCTAGAAGAAAACACAAGTGACTTTGGGTAATATGATAAATTTTTAGACACAACACTAAAATCGTGAAACATGAATAAAAACATTGGTAAATTGGACTTTATTAAAATTAAAACTTTGGCTGTTTTAAAGACACAAAAAATATTAAAAGGCAAGAGAAGATGTGCGAAATATATATTCTCTTTAAATGGCTTAATCTCTGCTGTGGTTCTCTACCTGGGCCCCATGGCTCTCACAGGAATCTTTTGCAATTTAATTAAAGGCAGCTACAATCCCTACACTTTGCTGGGTGCAGTGCACACCATGCTGGGCCTATCTAATACCAAATCATAACAGAATTCTTGTAACTCAAAACAAGAATACAAACAGTGCAATTTTTAAAAAAGGTCTAAATTACCAAAGAAGTTTTTAAAATGGCAAAGAAAGTTATGGAAAGATGCTCAACGTTATTTGTCATTAAGAAACTACAAATGAAAAGAACAGTGAAATACAACTACACACCTATAAAAATGGTGGAAAATCCAAAAAGAAAATATATTAAAAATAGAAAATTCTGGCCAAAATGTAGAACAATAAGAACTCTGATTCATTGTTTGTGAGAAAGCAAGGTGAGAAAGCTGTTTTGGAAGACAGTTTGGCAGTTTCTCACAAAACGAATCATGATCTTATTATTAAATTCAGAAATGGCACTCTAGTTATTTACCCAACTTATCTGAAAACTTATCTTGACACAAAACCTGCATAAGATAGCAGTTTCATTCACAATTTCTAAAACCTCTAAGTAACTTGGATATGTTTCAATGAGTGAATGGGTAAAGACACAGTGGTACATCCATACAATGCTGTTCTATTCCATAGTAAAAAAGCAATGAGCTCTCAAGTCATGCATAGATGTGGATGAATGCTAAATGCATGTTGCTGCATTAACGAAGCAATTTTGAAAATGTTACATAGCATCTGAGTCCATTTATTTGATATTATGGAAAAGACAAAACCATAGAAATAGTAAAAATATTAATGATTGGCAATGGTTTGCAGAAATAGAGTACAGTGGTTTTTGTTTTTGTTTTTAAAGATAATACACTAATGGTAGGTATATGACCCAACACTTTTGTCAAAAGTCTTAGAATTTTACAACACAAAGGGTAAATCTTAATGTACATCAAAATAAAAAAAAATCGTTTTGATGGTCAGAAGATCCCAGGATGGAAAGTAGAATGTAACTATTTAAAAAACATATCTCTTTTAAAATGTATAAAACAACATCAATAAAAGGGGTTAAAAAACCATGTTGACCTAAAAACCTGTTGAAATAACTGGAGTCTATAAAAATAAATGCAAAAGTGTTTCGTAAAAGGCTACATATGCAAGGCAATTCCCAAATGCCAAAGAAACCAAAAAAAATAGATAAATCCAGTTTGTCAGTAAAGGGTGTTTTATTATGGAAACTTACAGAAGGAAGTGTGGTGATGGGCAGCTGCAAGACAGGTATATATCCCCACAGTTACTTCTCAGACCCAGGGCTTATACGCCACAGGGAAAGGCTATATGTGCTCCAGCCAGATAATTAAAGGCAACCATGTAGAACAGGCAACAATGCTATGTGCATCACATGCTATAATTTGTTCGATAACATTAAGCTTGCTTTGATCTAAAGGCAGGATATATAGTGAGTACATGATCTTACATTAGTGACAATAAAGTAGGAACCAGAAGGCATTTACAGGACTAGGACTAATCAGAAGTCAACATGGCAGATTAGCATCCAAGATAGAGTCACTTTTGTCATCACAAAAGTAATTTGTACATAAGCATTACAGCGCAGTTTATAGATTTGTTTGTCATCAGGGGAAATGGGTTAACAAGTCTGAAAACTCTATTCCTACATATTGAAATGGAACACTTTTATAAATTGATAGTGGAAGATTGGAATCAGTTTTCTCATTGTTGCAGTGGAAGTATAAAGACAAGAAAAAGAGAATACGAGAATGATCAACAAGGAAGTGCATTAGCATTGGAGATATCTGAGTGAACTCATATTTGGCTTAATATTGGTACAGATGTTTGTATATAGAAATATTTATGGTTTATATACATTGGCCAGCATAAACAAACAGATTTCCCTTCACTGTCAGCTAAGTAGCCTGCAGGCAACTACACCAAAATAGAAACAAATATACCCACTACCCAGATCTTGGTCTTTAAGGCCATAAATCATGCTACAGAAAATCTTTTGTAAAAGGAAGAGTCAATTGATGCAGCAAATTTTGTCATCTTATTTTAAGAAATTTCCACAGCCACTCCAATCTTCAACAACCACCACCCTGATCCATTAGCAGCCATCAACATCAAGGCGGGACCTTCCACCTGTGAAAATATTGCAACACACTAAATGCTAAGATGACTGTTAGCATTATTTGGCAATACAATATTTCTTATTTAGGGTATGTACATTTTTAGACATACTGCTATTGCACACTTAATATACAATATTGTGTAAACGTAACTTTTATATGTACTGGGAAACCAAAAAAAATTATGTGACTGGCCAGGCATGGTGGCTCACACCTGTAATCCCAGCACTTTGGGAGGCCAAGGCGGGCAGATGATGAGGTCAAGAGAGCAAGATCATCCTGGCCAACATGATGAAAACCCGTCTCTACTAAAATACAAAAATTAGCCGGGTGTGGTGGCGTGCAGTGTAGTCCCAGCTACTTGGGAGGCTGAGGCAAGAGAATTGCTTGAACCCAGGAGGTGGAGGTCGCAGTGAGCCGAGATTGTGCCACTGCACTCCAGCCTGGTGCCTGGTGACAGAAAAAGACTCTGTTTCAAAAAAAATATGTGACTGACTTTATTGTGATATTCACTTTATTGCTTGGTCTCGACCCAAAACCTCAGTATCTTCACAATGTGTCTATAGTTTTGCAAGTGATTTGGACAACAAAGTGTATAGTGCCCCTCTACATTTTCTTGAGACATACCTGGATACCCTTCAAGGTATTTGGGCATTTATTTTGTGGAGAAATGTTTTCAGTTTGTGTAATGAAGTTTGGGCTAACATAAAACAGAAATAAAATAATTTCTCTATTGACAGATTAGATACACACATTTTTCAGGTTTTATTTTTTCTCTGTAATATTTTGTTTTACATAAATCTAGATGTTATACAATAGGCAATTTAAGTAGCTAGGGTACAGTTATCTTTTATTTTATTTTATTTTCCATAAAGGAGCATCAAATTGACAAGGTATTCTTTCTCACAACACATAATGCATTTATTCTAGGACTGACATAACATGACCTAAGGGATAACTAAAAAGTTATACCTTAAAAGACATATAACTGTTAACATTGAATACAACTCAACTATCAGTCAAATATTAACTTTTTACCTAGAAGATACAACATAAGAAATTAATAAGAACTCCTCAAATTCTGAACCTATTGAGACTTAAGTAAAGGGAATAAGTTAGATGAACATGGAAGTACAACTCTTATTACTAATAAGGGCTAGTTTGTAGGATGGGGCTTGGATATATGATAAATAATGAGCTTCCAAATGACCCCAGAAAAAGACAGACTCCCTGATCTCAGTCACAGACAATGCAGGATAACTGTGGACTCTGCATGGGGCAGAACTTGCATCTATAAAATGTATGGCTTGAGTAGCAGACCGGAGTGTGCCTACCACAATCAAGTAGATCATGAAGAGAAAAGAGCCTGCATCACATATGCCTACCTCATTTCCCAAATTCATTAAATAGGTCTCTTCACCCCAAGAGATGGAGTAGAGATTTTCAAATGACTAGGTCTATTTAGGAAGCATCTCACTTCTTGAAGACTGGAAGATAAGACGACAGTGTTTTAACTTTCGTGTCTTATTTGCTTCTGATTGGCATAAAAAACTACTATAGACTGGGTAGTTTACAAACAATTTATTTCTTAGAGTTCCAGAAAGCAGGGAAGTTAAAGTTTAATGGATCAACGTATTATTATATCAGCACTGGTTAGGGCTCACCTTCTGAATCATTTATGGCACCTTTTTGCTGTGTCCTCACACCGTGGAAGGAACTAGCTGGCTCTCTTGGGCCTTTCTGTATGAGGACGCTATTCCCAATCATGGGGCCTCATCCTCAGACCTAATCACTTCCCAAAGTCCCTACTCCCCTAATATTATCCTCTTGGGGATTTGGATTTCAATATATGAATTTTGGAGGAACATAGTCAGTCTATAGTACACAGAAAGTAAATCAAACCTATGGTCGCATTCTAGACCTATGGGATGTAGAACGCTTAACTTTTGGAGTCTAAATTTGAGTTTATCCCTCCCAGATTACTAACTCTACTTTATAGACCTGTCACTGCATACATGTTGGCCATATGAACACTCCCTTCATTTCCCCCAGGATTACCAACTCCTGCTGATCTCAGTCACTTCCCTACCAAGTCTGTATCTATTTTATATAAAATATAAAATTTATCCTCAACTACTTCCGTAGTTTTCAACATTACTTATTCTAGTGTTTACCATATTATTCCTATTAATATTACCACTGACAAATTACCCATAGCCCATGCTCACCAAAAACCTTTATTTTCCGTGTAATTATAGGAAATAAATCGGAAAATGGATTTTGACTCTTCGTAATGAAGAGACAAAAATCACACAAATAGATTTTATTGTAGGGGTGTTGGGAAAATCCTTGCAAGTTTCTGTGTTAGAGAGTTGACATAATTTCACTGATATTCTTGACTGACAACGAGTTCAACTTAAACACTAGAAGAAATAATAATGAAACCCGTGGAAGAAGTTGGGAATAAATTTTATAAGTTTGGACAAAATAGGCCTGAACAGAAGCAGTGACTAGGGGAATGACAAGGATGACATGAGCAGGGGAAACTACAGAATAAATAGGGCCTGGAACAGCATCTAGAACAGATATGAAGGAGAGAGGGGGAGCCATCAAAGGTGACTGCTGGTGTCTAACAATATCTGGCACATGAGGAAAAACATGAATATATGTTAAATGTATTATAGTGTGTTATAATCAGTGTTAGTAATAAAATTAAGTGACTATTAGGTAACTCCCTGAATATTAGGGGATTTCTTTGCAGATTTTTAGAATTGTATATATTTTATGTTATAGTAAAATAAAAGCTATTTTAAATATCTTTCCTCTTACTTTCCACTTCAATAATTTCTTCATTCCTTTAGTTGTGAAAAGCTCACTCCATTGTTATGCATCTAGCCATTTAACTAAATTTCTATTAAATGGTCAAGAGTTTGATGACAGCACCTCTGAAGAAACTGCTTTGAATTATATAGAATTACATGAAATTACTAATGTATATTGACAACTTGCAATGTATTAGGTAGACATCATCCTATTTAATTGTCAGAACAACACTCTGAAGTATCTATTATTTCTGATGAATGTATGTGTAAACTGAGAGTCTAAGGAATGATTATATTGGTTCAAATCTACCCCGTTGGTGGGCATCAAGCAAAGATTTCAATTCGTTTTTCTGACTGCATCACCTATGCTCCTATAGACACTAAACTGTCTTTCTCTGTAGTAGATTATACAATACAGTATAAATTTTCCATTACTTCCCCTTTACTGTTGTTGCTGTTGTCTGTTCCTGAATTCTGTTGAACGATTATTGCTTTGACAATTATTGCTAAGTGTCTTAATGAAAATTTAAAAACGTGTTTGTGTTTTATAAAATCTGACTATATGTGAACATTTTTTATTTTTTGTTTTTATTTTATTTTATGTTATTATACTTTAAGTTCTGAGATACTTGTGTGGAATGTGTAGGTTTGTTAGGTATGTATACACGTGCCATGATGGTTTGCTCTACCCATCAACTTGCCATATACATTAGATGTTTCTCCTAATGCTATCCCTCCCCTAGTCCTCCAGCCCCTGACAGGTCCTAATGTGTGATGTTACTCTTTCTGTGTCCATGTGTTCTCATTGTTCAACTCCCATTTATGAGTGAGAACATGCAATGTTTGGTTTTTGGTCCCAAAGGACATAAACTCATCCTTTTTTATGGCTGCATAGTATTCCATGGTGTATCTATGCCACATTTTCTTTATCCAGTCAATCATTTATGGGCATTTGGGTTGGTTCCAAGTCTTTACTATCACGAACAGTGCTGCAATAAATATACATGTGCATGTGTCTTTACAATAGAATAATTTATAATTCTTTGGGTGTATACCCGGTGATGAGATTGCTGGGTCAAATGGTATTTCTGGTTCTAGATCTTTGAGGAATTGTCACACTGTCTTCCACAGTGGTTGAACTAATTTACACTCCCACCAACAGTGTAAAGCATTCTATTTCTCAACATGCTCTCCAGCATCTGTTGTCTCCTGATTTTTTAATAATCGCCATTCTAACTGGCATGAGATGATACTTCATTTTGGTTTTGATTTGCATTTCTTTAATGACCAGTGATGATGAGCTCTTTTTCATATGTTTGTTGGTCACATAAATATTTTCTTTTGATATGTATCTGTTCATATTCTTCACCCACCTTTTGATGGAGTTGTTTGTTTTTTTCTTATAAATTTGTTTAAGTTCTTTGTAGATTCTGGATATTAGTCCTTTGTTGGAAAGATTGCAAAACTTTTCTCCCATTCTGTAGGTTGCCTGTTCACTCTGATGATAGTTTCTGATGATAGTTCCTAATTAGTCTAGAAGCTCTCTAGTTTAATTAGGTCCCATTTGTCAATTTTGGCTTTTGTTGCCATTGCTTTTGGTGTTTTAATAATAAAGTCTTTGCCCATGCCTGTGTCCTGAATGGTATTGCCTATGTTTTCTTCTAGGGTTTTTATGGTTTTAGGTCTTACATTTAAGTGTTTCATCCATCTTTAGTTAATTTTTGTCTAAAGAAGGGGTCCAGTTTCAGTTTTCTGCATACTGCTAGCCACTTTTCCAAACACCATTTATTAAATAGGGACTCCTTTCCCTGTTGCTTGTTTTTGTCAGGTTTGTTAAAGACCAGATGGCTGTAGGTATGTGGAGTTATTTCTGAGGCCTCTGTTCTGTTCCGTTGATCTATATATCTGTTTCGGTTCCAGTGTTTTGGTTACTGTAGCATTGTCACATAGTTTGAAGTTAGGTAGTGTGATGCCTCTAGCTTTGCTTTTTTTTTTTTTTTTTTTTTTTTTTTTTTTTTTTTTTATTTTTTTTGTTTTTTTTGGGGTTTTTTTTTTTAAATTTTAAATTTAATTATTTTTTTTTAAAT
>CAUYLG010077968.1:0-10568 GCA_963573385.1 Cacajao melanocephalus
TGGGCAGTAGAACAAGAATCCTGTTCTCTCTCCCTCTTTTCCTTCCTCTTTCTTTCTCTCGTACAGTCTTTTTTTTTCTTTCTTTCACTCTCACTTTCTTTCCTCTCTTTTTCTTTCTTTCAAAAAATAAAAAAAAAAGAATCAATGTGTCAGCGTCTGCGAAGAAGATGCCCTCGGAGCTCTTCTCTGTGCTTCCAGATGAATGGAAGTGAGAAAAGTATATCTATTAAAATGCGTGTGGCTGTCAGCACCCAAAGACCTGATTAACAGACTTGAAGAATCACATAGACTGTCCCCTATAACAGAGGGCATGATGGATGTAGCTCAACCATATCTGTCTCTCTGCTCTGCCTTCCGTAGCAGATTGGCTTGTCCTTAAGCCTGGCTCCTCATGCTCACAGAAAGGCTGCTTCGGTTCCAGCATGCTGTTCTCCACCAATTATTCTCAAAGCCAGGAAGACGAGTTTCTTCCTGTGTATCAGTTGCATTAGAGAAGAAAATTTTTCCTCGAAGGCTCTTCCCATCTCAGAATATTGACTCTTCCAATGCATTGGCCAGGCTTGGGTCCCATGGCTGCTTCTGGCTGCAAAAAAAGGAGCAAGATGCATTTGGTATATTTGGGCTTTAGAGGAGGAGAAGCAATCACTGTGCAAGACAAAGACAGGAGACGGTGGGGGCGGCTGGCCACAGAGAGGGGGACCCTTAGCTCCCACCTTGGAAAGACAGCTAAAGCCTGTCCAGTTTTGTTTTACCTGGGGGGCTACATGGGCATTTGGACAGGATTGTGTGTCATGCATTACCATCCCTGAACCTTTACACTAAATTCTAGAAATGACACCCATAGTGAGTTACTGTGACAATGCAAAACTCCTCTAGATGTTTTTAAGTGAGCAGAACTGTCCCCATCTACACCAGATTCTTAAAATATGTGAATTTTGTCTGCAATACGAAAAGACTATGTTCCGGTCAGTGTGGTGGCTCACACCTTTAATCTTAGCATTTTGGGAAGCTGAGATGGGAGGACTGCTTAACTCCAGGAGTTGAAGACCAGTCTGGCAACATAGTGAGACCATGTCTCTACAAGAAATCAAAAAATTAGCCAGACATGGTGGCGTGTACCTGTGGTCCTAGGTACTCAGGAGACCGAGGTGGGAGGATCACCTGAGCCCTGGAGGTCGAGGGTGCAGTGAGCTGTGATCACGCCACTGCACTCAAGCCTGAGTGACAGAAAGAAAGAGAGAGAATGAGAGAGAGAGAGAATGATTCCTGATTCTCGGGTCAAGGGGAGGGTTTCAGGGGCTGTAACATGTTTAATGTTTCACATGGAGCACCCACCCTTAGTTTCAGACAGAGCACTGGGTTTCTGGCCAGTTTTACAAACTGAGATTTTATAAAAGGTTTTCTTTGCAGAAAATATTTACATTTGGAAATAGTTGGGAATGACTATTTGAGTCTCAGCTGGAGTTGGGTGAATTCAAACTGTCTTTTTCAGGAGAACAATCAGTCAACATGGTTATTTTATTCAGCAAATATGTCAGACTAAATTTTTGATAGTTGATAGAATAAATTGTGGTTAGTTGACAGATTGGATTTTCTTCTGTTTCTTACTTTTAGGGGGCATCTGTTTTTCAAATTCAGCCTTCATTCTCACCAGAAATGGATCTTAGAAACTCTTGTGTGTGCTAGCCTCAGAGTCATGGAAAACATTCCAGGCAAAGTAATCCTGGCTGGTGGCCAAATTGTTTCTTTTTGTTTGGGTTTTTAACAAATTTTTTCTTCTAATTCATGTATCTATGGTATGTTAAGGAAAATGGGAGAATTTGAGTTGTGCTTTTTCTTCTTCTTCCTTTAGAATGGAAAAACAAAACTTGGTTAGAGTTGACTGCCTCCTAATCCCCAGTAGGAACCTGACATTTTATTTTGCCTTTTCATCCTCTCCAACCTGGCCTGAGGTGCAGGTGGAGAGCTGCTGGCAGAGTGTTACCATAATCCCACCCAGCCATGACAGAGACCTGCCTGAGGGCTTCAGGAAAGACTGAAAAGTCCCAAATACATCTCTTGTCTAGGGTGATGAGAAGCTGATCTGGGCTTGGTACCAATGTTATTTATCAGATTCCAAGTGGTATTGTCTTCATGGCACCTGGTCCTGCCGGAGTGCTTGCTGAGGGTGGGCTCCTTCCAGAGAGCAGGAGGGGCATCTTGGCACCAGGCAAGGTGGATTCAAGACCCCCGGTTCAGGTCCTGGCTGTGACCACTATTTGGTTCTGGCAAAGACCAGAGCACTATGGAGATGGGGAAACAGAAAAGAAAATAATTCATCTGGCTGGGAGCCCAGAAAATGTATGCTAATGCCTTCATACAGACAAAAATAAGATTATAAAGAGACATTGCAAAAAAAAATGCCCAACCTCAATCCATAACATGGAGACTAATAATTTGCTGAGATTCAAAGGGTCAGAGAGAGAACCATCACATGAGTCAAGTTGTCAATAAAGTCAATTATTTCCTGTCCACATCCCATTCTTCTGGGTACACATTGCTAGAGCTCACAAATAGCCCTAGCCTCCTACTTATTCAAGGCTCACAGGACACATACACTCCTCTACCCGTTAAAGTCATGAATAAGCATGTAACCTCTCTCAGCCAATGAAATGTGATAGAAAGCAACAGGTGCTATTTCCTTCTTTTATGATTACAATTTTATTATACAGGATATAGATCAAGACCAGCCAAATGAAGAGACACATAGTGCAAGGTCTCAGAGGGTCTTCAACATGAAGCATCTATGCCCTCTCCATGGAATCAGGGTGCCTCACCTGCCTGGCACATCCAACCAGGAAGTTCCACTGAGCTTCTAACAGGTGCTAGTTCTAAGCAGAAGCATTTAAGAACTGCAGTATGATTGGCTATGCTGTTTCCATGCTGTGGTGATCTTGGGAGCATGCACTGAGATGGCGAAGCCTCCATCAGACTGAATCACGGAATGACTATGATGAAGGGAGCCCTCCACAAAGAACCCACATTGGACATAAAGTATAAGTAATTTTAAAAACATTTGTTGTGTTTAGCCCTAGATTGTTGGGTCTTACTTGCTACTGCAACCTAACCTTGTCCATCCTGATTGATAGACCCACCATAATATCCCATAGATGGATTCCTCTAAACTTACACCTCAAAGATGATCAGTTCTCATCTTCCTCCAGGCAAAAGAATCAGAATTGTTAGATGAGATGGCTGTGACCTCAGCACATCAGGGATTGCTGCTCCAATACTGAATCTGATGAAAAAGAAAGGATAATTTAAAAGTGCAGACATTGGAGAAAAACACTTTAATGGTTATGTCAAAGGAAATTTCAACTCAGAAATAAAAATACAGTTGATCCTTGAACAATACGGATTTTAACTGCATGGCTCCACTTATACACAGTTCTTCCACCTCTGCCACCCCTGAGACAGCCCCACCTCTCCCTCCCATTCCTCAGCCTAGTCAACGCGAAGATGATGAGGATGGAGACCATTATAATGATCCACTTCCACTTAATGAATCCTAGATACATTTTCTCTTTCTTATGGCTTTATTCATAACACTTTTTCTCTAACTTACTTTATTGTAAAAAGATAGTATATAATTTGTATAACATACAAAATATGCTTTCATCAACTGTGTACATCATCAGTCAAGCTTCTGGTCAGCAGGAGGCTATTAGTTAAGTCTGCGGGAAGTCAGAGTTATATACAGACTGCATGGGGGTGTCAATGTCCCTCATGCCCACATTGTTCAAGGGTCAACTGTAGTCTGGTGACAGGTGGGAACGAACCTGTGGGACTTGGGTGGTGATGCTATTTGGGATTATCTGAGCTCAATAATTATTGTCACCCCCATTGTGAGTATCTTAAACCCATTAAGAAGTGAGAGGAGAAAAATACGTTGTAACGAGGCTGGACAACATGTCTCACCCACAACTACCGAAATCAAAAGGCTCCAATTGCTTTTGTTCCGATAAAGGATGAGCTGTGGGCTGGATGCCGTGGCCACACCTGTAATCCCAGCACTTTGGAGAGGTCAAGGTAGACTGATCACTTGAGCCCAGGAGTTCAAGTTCAGCCTGGATAACAGAGCAAAACCTCATCTCTACAAAGAAATACAAAAATTAGCTGGTCATGGTGGCCAACTACTTGGGAGGCTGAGGCAGGAGGATCACCGGAGCCAAAGAGGTTGAAGCTGCAGTGAGCTCTGATTGCATCACAGCACTCCAGCCTGGGCGACAGAGCAAGACCCTGTCTCAAAAAAAGTGTGAGCTGTGAAGACATGTAAAACGGTTGGCAAACTGCTAGTATAAAACACCAAAATCAATTTCATTTTATTGAAAAAAAAAACAACTTGGCTCAGTGTAGTAGACAAGTGTTGATTTTGGCCCACATACACATACACACAAACATTATTTTTAGTAACAAAATATTCTCCATATATTTTCCAGGAGACCACCCCCTTCCCTGCCGTTTCAAGCCAAAAGAAATAAAAACATATGTCCAAATAAATATGTGTCTATGAATGTTCATAGCAGCATTATTCATAATAGCCAAGAAGTGGAAACAGCCCAAACTCCCATCAATTGGTGAATGAATAAAAAAAAAAAAACAGAACTGTGGTGTATCTATATTATGAGCTATTATTCAACAACAAAAATAAACTATGATACACATCATGACCTGAATAAGTGTCACAGACATTATGCTAAGCTAGAAAATAAAATTAATAAATAATGTTTGTAAAAAGGAAGGAAAAGTCAAGTTTAACAAGTCACAGACTTATGACTCCATTTATAATGACATTTTCGAAATGAAAATGAATCCATTTTCATTTCGAAAATGTCATTATAAATAGATTAGGAATCAGATTAGGAATAAGGATTAGGAATCAGATTAGTTGTTGCCAACAGCTGGGGAGAGAAGATTGACTACAAAGAGGCCACATGAAGAAATTTTGAGGGTAATGCAGCTGTTTTGTATCCTGATTTTGGTGGCGGACAGGCCAATCAACAGGTGTGTTGTAATCCATAGGCCCATATGCCCATGAAAGGTCAATTTTGCCATAGGATCATTTTATAAATAAAATTATTCTTAAAAATCTTATGTGGATTAAATCAGGCTTTCGGCTCTAAAATTGATCTCCTGGGTCAGAAGCTCTTTGGAAAATAATTGGATGATCCTCCTTTATTAAAGCTGAATCTTTAAAGAAAATATATATATTCTATTCTTGAGCTGATTCCCTGAGGTTTTTTTTTAAAGTAAAATTTAACATTAAGCATTGATTTTGTTGGCATTCCAGCCAATTAGCATAGTTTGTTAGAATGTTTGGTTCAATCCAGGCGACTAAAAATGTTTATTTATGTAATTAAATACATATGTTAAAAAGTCACATTTCAGAAAATATGTAAATGCAATTTTAAAAAATGAAGGTGTTTGATTTTCAAGGTTCATCTTTCTTTGGGAGCTCTGAAGTTTCAAATCCTTCTGCAGTATTTATGATTGTTCAGCTGTCTCTTAGAGAGGAGACCATGGGGTCTCTGTAATCCAGATCCTATTTACTTTTTGAGGGGTTTTGTTTTGTTTCTGATACAGAGTCTCTCTCTGTAGCCCAGGCTGGAGCGCAGTGGTGCGATCTTCGCTCACTGCAACCTCTGCCTCCTGGGTCCTGGTTCAAACAATTCTCCTGACTCAGCCTCCTGAGCAGCTGGGATTATAGGCAAGTGCCACCATGCCCAGCTAATTTTTGTATTTTTAGTAGGGACAGGTTTTCACCATGTTGGCCAGGCTGGTCTTGAACTCCTGACCTCATGATCTGCCTGCCTCGGCCTCCCAAAAAGTACTGGGATTACAGACGTGAGCCACCATGACTGGCCTTTCCTATTTAAATATATTTATTATTTATTATTATATATTTTTTATTTAAATATATTTATTATTATTAGATACAGGTCTTGCTCTGTCACCTAGGCTGGAGTGTATTGGCATGATTATGGCTCACTGCAACCTTAACCTCCCAGGCTCAAGGAAGCCTCCCACATCAGCCTCCTGAATAGCTGGGACTATAGGCACACACCACCAGGCCTGGCTAATTTTTTGAACAATTTTTATTTCATTTTACTTTTTTCCAGATGGGGTCTTGCTATGTTGCCCAGTCTGGTCTCAAACTCCTGGGCTCCAATGATCCTCCCACCTCAATCTCCCAAAGCACTGGAATTACAGGCATGAGCTAGTGTGCCCAGCATTGGTCATGATTTGTGGGTGTCCAGAACCTTTTGAAAAAGGATCCAGCCACAGATCCTATTTGATCTAATCATTTAAGGAATAGGAGGAAGAAGTACAGTAAAAAAGAAATAGATTGTGCCATGTATTAGTCTGTTTTCGCACTGCTATAAAGACACTACCCAAGATTGGGTAATTTATAAACAAAGGAGGTTTAATTGACCACAGTTCTGCCTGGCTGCGGAGGCTTCAGGAAACTTATGATCATGGCAAAAGGGGAAGCAGTCACCTTCTTCACAAGGCCGCAGGTGAGAGAGAGTGAGCAAAAGCAAGAAAAATTGTCTCATAAACCCATCAGATCTCGAGAGAACTTCTTCACTATCAAGAGAACAGCACGGGGAACCATGCCCATGATCCAGTCACCTCCCTCCGCTGACACGTGGAGGCTACAGCTGGAGATGAGATTTGGGTGGGTGCACAGAGCCAAAGCATATTATGCTGCTTTTTGTCTTTGATGGAGGTTGAACAATAAATATTTTTTTTAAATATGAAGACAGAGGAAGCACTGGCAAAGAGGAAAGGGAGAAGTCAAAAGTGCCGCCAGGTTTTAGAGCAAACTATGCAAAGAGACACTCAGACGCATCAGAGACTCCAGACTTCCTTTCCTTCTTCCTTATTAACTGAACCCTGGTGCTATTTGGAGGTACTGTATTCCCAGCTAAAAATATTTCCTGGGCTCTCTTGCATCAAATGTTCACGTGACACAGATCTAGCAAATGGTTACTCGACATAGGCTACTGTGCGGGGCTTCTGGAAAAACACTTTAAAAGGAGCTGACTCAGCAGGTGTCCATTGCCATTGCCTGTCGTGTTGGTTGGAGCTGTGGCAGCCATTTTGAGGGCATGAAGACAGGGCTCACAACAAAAATATGGTCATGGAAATCCAGAAAGGACATGGGTCCCAGATGTTACCATGGAGCTACCATTCTATCCCTGGACTACCTGCCTCTAGAATTACTTAACATGAGGAAAAATAAACCCCTAAGTTACTTGGAGAGGGGTTAGGGGGTCTCTATAACTTGTAGAACTTGTAACCAAATCAAGTCTCACGAAACTTCTTGCTTATTTTTCAACCACCCATAACAAACCACCTCCTGATGTGATGGTACCTATATCTCTCCTCTTTCCAGGGGGGGCCCTTCCTTGAACTGAAATGATAGATATTTCTGCTACTTTTCCATTTGCATGGAAAACATTAAATTATAATGTATCATTTTCAGTTCACTATACCATCAAATACTTCTTTGAGGTCAATAATAATAAAGCTCATCCCAGGAGTAATTTCCTGATCATCAAATTTTTCAATATATAGTTTAATTTGCTATCCTGCTGGCAAGACAGTTGGTGGGTATGCTAAACCCTGGAGATTTCACTGTTATTTTTCCAAAGGGATGCAAGTCAATCTTCAGATAACTTTCAATTGTATGCATTTGTTAAGAGACATCATAAGATCAGGAAATCAAAGAGCTAGATAGAACTTCAAGAATCATTCAAGCTGAGATATTGCTTATGTAATAGGGTAAACATTTGTAAGAGTTGTCCACAAAGTAATCTGGTGGCAACCCAGAGCTTTTCTCAGTCTTCTGAAAACCTATAGATATTCTAGGAAACATTCAGGAGAGTGAACTTCCTGTGACCTCTACCCAGTTGTCTCTGATTCAAGCATCTCTGGGGTCCCCATGCCCCTTTATTAATGGTGTGGATCAGACTTGCCTATGAGTTGCAAATAGCAGAATCTACCTAACTAGTTTAAGCCAAAAAGGAATGTATTCGGTGGCTACCAGAAGCACTGCAAGGCCAGAGAATCTGGCTTGGAGGCTATATAACAGAAAAAAAGGCAGACCCACTGCTCCTGGTGGTCCTGGGCACATCACTGACACTGACAACAGGGGACAGTGTGACAGCCCCCCACACTGCCCTCCAGCTTCTGCAAGCCCCATGTGTCTCTTCAGTATCCTCTGCAGAAAGGACTCTGCCTGCTGCCATCTTTTACACAACCTTCCCTTCTTAACGAGAGTCTAGTTCGTACCCTCTGGTCAGTGTACTCCATGTCACATGTCAGCTTTTTAGCTGTAAGGCAGATGGGAATGTAGATTTCTGGCTTTTCTTTTTGGGATGTGCAGACACATTGCGGAGAAATTTCCCTGACTTGTAAGAGTTTTCAAAAGATTCTGGACGCCCACAAATCATGGCCGATGCCATTATCAGTCACTCTCCCTAGCACAGGTATTGCAGCTCGGCTCTTGACCACAGTAACGTCACTTCCCATTTCCAGGCTAAAAATTGGCAAAGAAGCATAAGAAGAAAAGAAAAACAAAGCAGATTCAAATTCCCAACCGCCTGGTTGAGAAATACAAAGAAGGGAGCTAATGTTTGGTAGAGAAAAGCCACAATATAAATTCCAGATGTTATTCCAGAAAAAGGTGTTTTTGGCATGAACTTGTAATTCTAACGTAATAAAAACCATTCCATTTTAGAAGAAACAGTGTCTAGTTTTCCAAATATGTGCGTGTGTATCAAAGTATGATTCTCAAATGTTGAAAGCATAATTCTTACGAGCTAGATGTAAGCATTTGTCAAATCTATTTCATTAATAATGGAACTAACAGGATGGCAAAGTCGATTCAAAATAGGGTATAAGAACAAGGATTCCATGCAGTCAATCAAAAAGAAGAAATGCTGCCATTCAATTGCTAAGTGAGATACAATCACTTCCATATCTTAATGGGCAATAACATTATGATTTGGGGATTACCATCGGTGCCATCAGAAAAGAAAAACATTCTACTTTATACATTTCATATGTCTTAACCTCTAATTTTCCAGAGATAAAATGTCTGGGCCCTAATCAATGGTAAATAGGAAGTCAAACAAAGTCACATCTCATGAAGGACTCAGGTGCCCCTACATGGACTTGTTAGACTGCCCTATACCCCAACACTACATGTCTCAATCATCTTTATACCTTATTTTCAAGTTTTGAGTATTTTTTAAACATATGTGAGCTTTCCTTCCATACCTTAAAGATAATTATATTGGTTTGACTGGGGGCTTTTCCCATTTAATAACTGTTCAGTCATTCATTTATCCAACAAATATTGATTGGGCTTCCATTCTGAGTCAAGAACTCATGTAGACAAAAATAAATTAGGCATAATTCCAGCCCAAAGAAACAAAAACCTGAATTTCATTCATACAAAATGCAATAATGGAGTTGTTAAAAATAATAACAAAGTGCTGTGGGATGAAGGGGACGAGGAAGCAGATCTGCCTTCAGTTTGGAGGTCAGAGGTGCAAGTAAGTTAGGCAGCTTCAACGTTTCTTAAAAACCTACTGAGTGGGCCAAATGCAGTGGCTCATGCTTATAATCCTCACACTTTGGGACGCTGAGGTGGGTGGATCACTCGAGGCCAGGAGTTTGAGACCAGCCTGGGCAACATGGGGAAACCCCGTCTCCACTAAAAATAACAAAAATTAGCCAGACATGGTGGCACATGCCTGTAATCCCAGCTACTTGGGAGGCTGAAGCACAAGAATTGCTTGAACCCAAGAGGCAGAGGTTGCAGTGAGCCGAGATCATGCCACTGCACTCTACCCTAGGTGACAGAGTGAGATTTCATCTCAAATAATAATAATAATAATACTTAAAAAGGCTACTAAGTGACAGACACACCCCAGGCTATGAGAATCACAGGATGTGTTGCTTGTGCATATGGGCTGGGGCAGGCCTCTGGTTCTGTGGACCGGCCAGTGCCCATTCCCCACACTTCTGCCCTGGACTTCAATTTCCCCTCAAGGATCCTATGCCCACTTCATCACCATCTCAGTGGAATGGATGACCAAGGTGCTCTGCCAGAGAGTGAGTATGAGGCCCAAGCTCACACTTCCCTCCTGGGAAATTTTGCCTTGAGGGGACTGATACAAGAAACAAGAATGGAGAGAGATCCAAGATGGCTGATTAGCAGCAGCTCATGTAGCTCCCAGTGAAAGCGCAGAGAGCGAGTGGACACCGCAATTTCAGACAAATTTCTGTTGCCCACAAACTGGGAGCTACCCAGCGGAGGAGCCACATGGGTCGCCAGAGCAACTCTTTTGGACGGCGCAGCGCTTCTCAGTGTGGAGTATATGGGACTGGGTGCCCTTTGAGTCAGGCTCGGCTGGTCCCATCCCCACAAGGAGAACAGCAATTGGAAGCACTGAGGACTGAGAGTTTCACAGTAAGCACAGCTGAACCCGGGAAGGCCTAGCTCTGTGGGGAAG
>CAUYLG010077969.1:0-19829 GCA_963573385.1 Cacajao melanocephalus
ATTTTTACCTTATTTTTTTTCCGGCATTAAAGTTTTTTTTTTTTTTTTTTTTTTTTTTTTTTCGAGACGGAGTTTTACTCTTGTTGCCCACCAGGCTGGAGAGCAATGGTGTGGTCTTGGCTCACTGCAACCTCCGCATCCCAGGTTCAAGTGATTCTCCAATCTCAGCCTCGTGAGTAGCTGGGATTACAGGCATGTGCCACCACGCCCAGCTCATTTTGTATTTTTAGTAGGGACAGGGTTTCGCTGTGTTGGCCAGACTGGTCTCAAACTCCTGATCTCAGGTGATCCACCCGTCTCGGCCTCCCAAAGTGCTGGGATTACAGGTGTGATAAAGCTTTTTTATGAACTTTAACTCCTGCTCTAAAACTTGCTTCATTCTGTCACTCTGCCTTATGCCCCTTGGTCAAATTCTTGGTTCTGAGGAGTCAAGAACTGAGGTTGCTGGAAACCCGTACAGATTTGCCACTGCTAACAGTACCACACTCCTGATTATTATTTCTTCGTAATAAGTTTTGATATCAAAAAGCGTGAATCCTTTGACTGTGTTCACCTTTTTAAAGAGTGTTTTGGTTATTCTAGCTCCCTTGCAACTTCATATGAATTTTAGAATTAGTTTGACAATTTCCACAAAAAGTGCAGTTAAAAGTTTGAGATTGAATTGAAATAATAGATCAGTTTGGGAAGTATTTCCATTTTAACAGCATTAAGTCTTCTGTTCCATGAACGTGGAATGTCTTTCCATTTATTCAGGTCTTCTTTAGTTTTTTTCAGTAATATTCTGTAGTTCTCAGTGTATGGTCTTGCAATTCTTTTGTTAAATTTATTCCTAAGTATTTTATTATTTTTAATGCTATTGCAAATTGAATTGTTTCTTTGATTTAATTTTGGGGTTGTTTATTGCTGGTATATAGAAATACATTTCATTTTGGTATGTTGACCTTTTATCCTGCAAACTTTCTGAAGTCATTTGTAAGCTCTAATAGTTTTTTGGTGGCTTCCTTAGGACTTTATAAGAGCATGCTATTTGCAAATAGAAGTCATTTTGATTCTTCTTTTCCAATCTAGATAGCTTTTATTTCTTTTTCTTGCCTAATTGCTCTGTCTAGAACCCCCAGTCAGTTTTGTTTGTTGGTCTCATGAGGTTACCATCTTCCTTTTAGTTGTTTACTAGAAAACTCTACAGTTTTTTAGAGTTCTCTTAAGTTTGAACTCTCACACACTGTTTCAGATAAAGTTGGTTCCTTTGAGGATAACTTTGGAGTTTTATCGTCTTATGGACTACCTCATTCCCTGGGCAAAATCTCTGATCTATCTGCTTGAAACACTGTGTAGGGGTAGTAGCTTCTGCTTTTCTCAACTGAAATCACCTCTTTTGAGTGACCTGGGGCAAAGGCTGTTGGTGCTCTAGTATTCTCAGCCTGTTTTGCCTGGGGTAAGGCTTCCACTTTATGAATGGGGGTTGGGTGGAGAAAGGCAGCTCCTGAACCCTCAGACACCCTTACAAGGAATTTAGTCTCTGCAACTTGGATTTGGGTGGGATGAGAAATGCTGGTGTCCTGCCTCTTCCAGTTAGATACTGTATCTCTTGATTGAGAGCTGAAGGGAGAGGGAGTCAAGAACTGAAGTTCTTGATCCATATTTTTAATCACATCCTCCGAGTGGAGCTTCCATCTAGCTGAGCTGGGAGAGTGGGTCATGGCTGAAATGCAACATACTCTCACTATTTTTACTGCGATTTAGTAGATTTCCTTGAACACATGTTTATTTATTATATGCCCTTAGGACATATTCTGTAAACTTTAAATGTTTTATCTTATCTTATCTTATTTTATTTATTTATTTATTTATTTAGAGATGGAGTACAGTGGCATGATCTTGGCTCATGGTAATCTCCGCCTCCTGGGTTCAAGCTATTCTTCTGCCTCAGCCTCCCTAGTAGCTGGGACTACAGGCGTGCACCACCACACCCAGCTAATTTTTTTTTTTTTGTATTTTTAGTAGAGACAGGGTTTCACCATGTTGGCCAGGATGGTCTCGATCTCCTGACCTCGTGATTCACTCACCTTGGCCTCCCAAAGTGCTGGGATTACAGGCATAAGCCACTGCACCCAGCCAAATGTTTTATTTTTTAAGAAAATATTTTTTACTAGTTTCACTGGTGAACAGGTCCACAGAGCTCTTTGCATTGCCATCCTGCAAGTAGAATTCCCTGAGTGGTCCATCTTTTTACTTTAACCTATTTGTGTCTTTATATTCAAATTGGGTTTCTTCTAGGCAGCATATACTGTAGTTGAATTTTGCTCTTTAAACCTGACAATCTTTGTCTATTAATGGAGGCATTTAGAACTTTTACATTTAATGTGATTATTGATCTATTTGGACTTACATATTCCATTTTGTTATTTGTTTTCTATTTGTCCAATCTGCTCTTGGTTCCCATTATCCTCTTTTTATGCTTTGTTTTGGATTAATGTAGTATTTTTATGATTATATTTTATCTCTATTGCTGATTTGTTGGCTTATGTGCTGTACTTTGATTTTTGAGTAGTTGATTCAGGGTTTATAATACACATTTACAATTTATCACTCTTAAGTAATAGTATACTACTTCAAATAGAGTATAAGAAATTTGTAAGTGTATAATTTCATTTCACTCCTTCCAGGCTTTTGTCTTTGTTGGAATACATTTTACTGTTACGTATGTTATAAACTCCACAGTATATTATTTTTGCCTCAAAGTGTCAATTAATTTTAAAAGTTATTTTAAAAATGAGAAAATAGGTGTTTTAAATTTACACACATATTTATCATTTCTGATACATTTTTTTTTTGTTTTTTGAGATGGAGTTTCCCTATATTGCCCAGGCTGGAGTGCAGTGGCACCATCTCAGCTCACTGCAACCTCTACCTCCCAGGTTCAAGCAATCCTCCTGCCTCAGCCTCTCAAGTAGCTACACCACCATGCCCAGATAATTTTTGTACTCTTTAGTAGAGACAGGTTTAACCATACTGCCCAGGCTGGTCTTGAATGCCTGACCTCAAGCACTCCGCCTGCCTCAGCTTCCCAAAGTGCTGGGATTACAGGCATGAGCCACAGTGTCCAGTCTCATTTCTGGTACTTTTTATTTCTTTGTGCATGCCCTAATTTCCATCTGATATAGTATCCTTTTCACTCTAGCTGACAGACTTTTTAAGCCATTTTTTTAATGCTGCAGGTGTGCTGATAAATTCTTTTAGCTTTATAACTCTAAAAATGTCAACATTTTGTCTTTGTTATTGAAAATTATTTTATCTCTGTTTTCAATTTTAGTTTGACAATTCCTTTCTTTCACTACATTAATGATGTTGCTCCACTGTTTTCTGGTTTCTGTTGTTTCTGAATTGACATGTGCTGTCACATTTTTATCTTTGTTCTACTGTATATAACGAGGTTTTAAAAAATCTGGCTGCTTTTAAGATTTCCTCCTTTTTACTGCTTTCAAACATTTTGATTATAATGTGACTTGACGTGCTTTTCTTTTCTTTTTAAATTAGAGACAGGGTCTCACTCTGCCACCTTGCTGGAATGCAATGATATGACCATAGCTCACTTCAGCTTTGAACTTTAGCTTCCTTGGAACCAAATGGCCTCCTTGGGTGGCTAAGGTGGGAGGACCACTTGAGCCAAAGCAGAGCCCAAGGAGCTCAAGTTTATAGTGAGCTATGCATGTGCCACTGCACTCCAGCCTGAGTGACAGAATAAGATCCTGTGTCCAAAAAATATTCTTTTTAAATAATAATCATTCTTTACATGATTTCAGGCTTTGTCCTTAGATGCAGTTAAACTACTTGGAAACAGTTTAATTCTTTTGAGCCTTGCTTTCAAGCATCGTTAGATGGAATAAGAGCAGTATTTATTGACTATTTGTCTCACTACTGAGGTGATATGGTTTGGATGTTTGTTCCCTTCAAATCTCATGTTGAAATGTGATTCCCAATGTTGGAGGTGGGGCCTGGTAGGAGGTGGTTGAATCATGGGGGAAGATCCCTCATGAATAGTTTAGCAACATCCCCTTGGTGATAAGTGAGTTCTTGCTCAATTAGTTCTCACAAGATCTGGTTGTCGAAGTGTGTGGCACCTTCGCCCTCTCTCTTGGTCCTATTCTCACAATATGACATGCTGGCTACCTGTTGCCTTCTGCCATGATTGTAAGCTTCCTGAGGCCTCACCAAAAGCAGATGCCAGCACAGTTGGTGTAACCATGAGCTAGTTAAACCTCTTTTCCGTGTAAATCACTTAGCCTCAGATATTTCTTTATAGCAAGGTAAGAATGGCTTAACACAGAAAATTGGTACCAAAGAATGGGGCACTGCTAGAAAGATACCTGAAGATGTCGAAATGGTTCTGGAACTGGGTAACAGGTACGGGTTGGAAGAGTTTTGAGGGCTTAGAAGCAGACAGGAAGATGAAGGAAAGTTTGGAACTTCTTAGAGACTTATTAAGTAGTCACGTCCAAAATGCTGATATAAATATGTACAGGGCAGACATAGTGGCTCATACCTATAATCCTAGCACTTTGGGAGGCTGAGGTGGAAGGATTGCTTGAGGTCAGGAGTTCAACAGCAGCCTAGACAACATTGCAAGACCCTGTCTCTAAAAAAAAAAAAAAAAGAAATATAGACAGTGAAGGCCAGATTGAAGAGGTCTCAGTTGGAAATGAAGGATGTTATTGGGAACTGGAGTAAAGGTCACCTGTGTTACGGCCTAGCAAAGAGCTTGGCTGCATTGTGTCCACGTCTTAGGTATCTGTGGAAGGTTGAACTTAAGTGATGACTTGGGGTGACTGGCAGAAGAAATTTCTAAGCAGTAAAGCATTCAAAAATCAGCCTGGCTGCTTCTAACATTGTACGATCAGATACAGGAGCAAAGGAGTGAGTTAAAGTTGGAACTTATATTTAAAAGGGAAACAGAGAAAGCAAAAACAACAACAACAGCAACAACAAAAAAAAGGGAAGCAGAGTGTAAAGGTTCGGAAAATTTGCAGCCTAGCCATGTGGCAGAGAAAGAAAAAGTTTTCTCAGCAGAGGACTGTAAGAGGGCTGTGGAGTAACCATTTGCTAGAGAGATTTGGCATGACTAAAGGGCAGCCAAGCGTTAATATCTAAGGCTGTGTGAAAAAGACCTTGAAGACATTTCAGAGATCTCTGTGGCAGCCCATTCCATCACAGACCCAGAGGCCTAGGAGGAAAGGATTTGGGGGGCCAGGCCCAGGGCCCTGCTACCCTGTGCAGCCTTGGGACACTGCTCCCTGCATCCCTGCTGCTCCAGCTCCAGCTGTGGCTCAAAGAGCCCCATGTGCAGCTTGTTTTGCTACTTCAAAGGGTGCAAACCATAAGCCTTGGTGGTTTCTATATAATGTTAAGCCTGTAGGTGCATGGAATGTGAGAGTAAGGAGGCTTGGCAGCTTCTATCTAGATTTTAAAGGATATATGAGAAAGCCTGGGGCAGAGCCCCCACATAGAACCTCTACTAGGTCAGTGCAGAGGGGAAATGTGGGTTTAGAGCCTCCACATAGAGTATCCACTGGGGCACTGTCTAGTGGAGCTGTGAGAATGGGGTCACTGTCATCCAGTCCCCAGAATGGTGGAGCCATGGGTAGCTTGTACCCTGAGCCTGGAAAATTTTCAGGCACTCAACTCCAACCTGTGAGAGCAGCCACAGGGGCTGTATTCTGCAAAGCTTCAGGGGCAGGGCTGCCCATAGCCTTGGGAGCCCACCCCTCACACCAGTGTGCCTGGATGCAGGACACGGAGTCAAGGATTATGTTGGAGATTTAAGGGTTAATGACTACCTGCTGGGTTTTGGACTTGCTTGGGGCCTACTGCCCCTTTATATTTTATTTTATTTTATTTTTTGAGGCAGGATCTCACTCTGTTGCCCAGGCTAAAGTGTAGTGGCACAATCATGGCTCACTACAGCCTCAAACTCCTGAGCTCAAGCAATCCTCCTGCCTCAGCCTTCTGAGTAGCTGGGACTACAGGCATGTACTGCCATGCCCAGCCCCTGTTGCCCTTTTCTTTTGGCTGATTTCTCCCTTTTGCAATGGGAATGTTTACCCAATGCCTGTACCGCCATTGTATCTAGGAGGTAAATAACTTGATTTTACAGGGTTATAGGTGGAAGGAGTTGAGTCTCAGATGAGACCTGAGACTTGATTTAATGCTACAACAAGTTAAGACTTTAGGGAATTATTGAAAAGGCATAATTATATTTTGAAGTGTGAGAAAGACATGAGATTTGGGGGGCCAGGGCAGAATGACATAGTTTGGATGTTTGTGCCCTCCAAATCTCATGTTGAAATGGGATTCACAATATTGGAAGTGGAGCCTGATGGGAGGTGGTTAGATCATGGGGGTGGATCCCTCATGAATGGTTTAGCCAGATTCCCTTGGTGATAACTGAGTTCTTGTTCATTTAGTTCCCAAGATATCTGGTCGTTTATAAGTGTGTGGCACCTCCCTCCTCTCTCTCTTGCTCCCACTCTTACCATGTGACATACTGGCTCCCCGTTGCCTTCTGCCATGATTGAAAGATTTCCTGGGGCCTCACCAGAAGCAGATGCCATCACAATGTTTCCTGTAAAGCTTGCAAAACTGTGAGTCAATTAAACCTCTTTTCCCCAGCCTCAAGTATTTCTTTATAGCAATACAAGAATGGCTTAACACATGAGGTAGTATCTTTTTGAGTACTCTACCCAGAAACATGCATGTTATGAAGTTTTTCCCACTCTGGCAGGTGAGAAGATAAACTATTTCTATCCCTTTGTGAGTTCTGGGGTTGTTCCACCCACTCCTTTTTGTTGGCTGTTTTTCCAGGCTTGGGTGGTTTCCTTACACACTTATGCTGATCAGAATTCAGCTGAAGACTCAACAGGACCCTTGGCAGATTTCCAGAACTCACTCTCTCTCTGCAGCTCTTTTCTCTCCATGCAGCTATCTTTCTCAGAACCTCTGCTCTGTGAATTCTAGCTGTCTTGGCCTCGCAGAATAATCAGCTCCGTTTCCTCAACTCTGGGAGACTGCTGGCCTCTGTTTGGGTTCCCCTTTCCTGCACTGATGTCTGGAAACTCTCTCCAAGCAGTACATTTGGGACAATTTTAGTACTTACCTCATTTCCCCCTTTCTCTAGTGTATCAATGCCTGCACTGCCTATTGTACCATATCCTAAAACTGTTTCTTCCAATTTTTTTTGGTTATTTAGAGTGGGAAGATAAATTTAGATCTTATTACTTTATCATGGAGTAGCAAGCCTGAAGTGATTCCTGGTCGGTCTTGAATTAGGCTTGGAATGCTGTGTTCAGAGAGTTGGCAGTCTTCCTCAGATGATATGTGTGTATGTGTGACCTGTGATGAAGAGGTTGAAGGAAACTCGCCATGTTCTGTTAGTGTAAAAATTTAACAGCTGTTGCTATCATGACAATTACCAATTATGATGATGAAGATGTATCATGTGTAAAGTACCCGACATGAGGGCATCAATCAAAGAGTACCTACTCCTAGAGGCAGAATAGAATGTTGTTTTAGGACAAGACACCTAGCATCAGAAAGCGCAGTGTGTAAATCCAGGCTTTGGTGGGCCCCTCGGCAAGCTGCTTAACCCCTTTGTATCTAGGTCTCCTTATTCACAGATCTATTAATAGAAGCAGGGGTGAATGTGGGCTGTAGGAGCCACTCGAAGGAGAGAGTGACAGGAAGGAGCTCATGAAGGGTCAGCTGGGCCCAAGGGTAGAAAGTCCTTAGAACAGATGCCATCAGCATGCCCTGCCCGGCAGTGCAGAAAGAGATGGGTGTTGCTCAGTTCAGCTTTGGATATGATTCTGTAAGTAGCTCAGATGGCCCTTGAAGACAGAACCCACAGGATGGATTCTCCCAGCTCCCAGGACATGCACAGGGAGGAGTGACTCAGTGAGACTGAGAGTACTTCAAATGTCTAGTCTTTCTTCAGCATGTTGAGAGGACTGAATTTCTTTCAGGGGTCTTTGTGCAGCTTTGGCTACTTTTATGACCTCAGTGGCTACCACTACCACTGATATTGCCATGGAATAAGGCACAGCCAGGCATATAGGCAGGAGCTCTGGGGCCAGACAGATCTGGGCATAAGTACCAGCTTTTCTCCTCTGGCCCTAGTAAGTCAGTTTGAGGAAGTCAGTTACCTGATGAACAGTGCCTCAGTTTAATAATCCGTAAAACAGTGATTAATAGTAATAACCACCACCCAGGGATGTTATCAGTATTAAAGGAGTTAACTGACCATTAAAATACAGCATCTCTGGAAACAATAATGACAAAAAAACACCCAGGTGTGGTGGCTCATGCCTGTAATCTCGGCATTTTGGGTAGCTGAGGCTGGCAAATCACTTGAGGTAGGAGTTCGAGACTAGCCTGGCTAACATGGTGAAACCCTGCCTCTACTAAAAATAAAAAAGTTAGCCAAGTATGTTGGCAGACACCTGTGGTCCCAGCTACTCGAGAGGAGGTTGCTGAAGCAGGAGAATCACCTGAACCCAGGAGGCAGAGGTTGCACTGAGCCGAGATCATGCCACTGCAATCCAGCTTCAGCAACAGAGTGAGACTCTGTCTCAAAAAAAAAAAAAAAAAAAGACAATAATACTGGCTAATGTTTATTTCTCACATTTATTCTGAGCCAGGTCTTGTGAGAACTTGTGTGTGTGTGTGTGTGTATATATATATATGTATATATATATGTGTGTATATATATATATATATATATATGGCTCAGAAAAATAAAACTCCATTAGTACATCTGTACATGGAATATATATATATATATATATATATATATATATATATGGTTTAACCAAGGACTCACTTCACAGCTAAGATGACTCTCACTGGGATCACCTCATTTACTCTTTACTACAATCTGTGAGGATTGACTGTTTCACAGTAGAGAAGACTAAGACACATAGAGGGCAAGGGAATGACCCCCACTCACACAGCTAATCAGAGGAGGAGAAGCTGGGATCTGCACCAGCTCCAACTTCTGTTAGTATTCACTGCTGAGGGTGATTGGCAGGGAACATTTAACATAATCATTGTGCTTATCTTCCTTACCTGGAGATGAGCTGGGTTCTCCTATGCACATTGTCTGGCCCTTGTGGCATGTAACTTTGAGAACCCTGTTCCTGGACATCCTCCAGACACCCTCACACAAAACTCCTCTGTGGTTCAGGGATTGCTTTCATCACACGACTTTGCTTTATAGTTACTCAAATAATACTCGAATATGGGCCTAGTGTAAAAGACTCCTTTAGGCTGGGCAGGGTGGCTCATACCTGCAATCCCAGAACTTTGGGAGGTCGAGGTGGGAGGATCACTTGAGCTCAGGAGTTCAAGATCAGCTTGGGCAACATAGTGAGACCCCGTCTCTACAAAAAATTTTAAAAATGGCCGGGTGTGGTGGCACACGCCTGTAGCCTCGGCTACTTGGGAGGCTGTGGTGGGAGGATCTCTAGAGCCCAGCAGATCAAGGCTGCAGTGAGCTGTGATCATACCACTGCACTCAGCCTGGGTGACACAGATTGAGACCCTGTCTCAAAAAAAGAAAAATAAGACTGCATTAGTACATCTGTACACAGACTACACAGGCCATCCCCTTCCTCCACATTCTCTCCCTTCCCAGCTTACCACTGGGGTGAGATCTGGGTGTTTCCTTGTTTTCTTCAAAAACATTTCTCTGTATTTAAACACACACACACACACACACACCAGGTCCCACTATGAACTTTTCCCCTTCCCCAATTAAGAACATGTCCTGAAGAAGATTCCTTTGACCAGTATAGCAGTATAGTCTGGTCCCCTCTAACTGTTCCATGGCCAGTGAATGCTCCCTGATATAACACAAATCTCTCATTGTTCATTTACCATCCAATGATCATTCACTATCGATGGACATTTAGAAGAGGTTTTCCCCGATTGTTTGCCACTATCTTCCTTGTATACTAAGCTCTGTGCTATGTGTGTGTTTCTTCATTCTACAGTCTTTTAAGTGGAATTGCTGGGAGAAAGAGTTCAGTCATTCAACAATCATGCAGTGAGTTCCTGCTGTGTGGTGGACATTGGGGAGACTGAGGAAACTGGACAGAAAAATGCCTGCATGGATGTAACATTCTAAGGGCTTACATCTAAGGATTTTTCATTTTGATAGGTGCTGCTATGGTGCTATGCATCAGTGGTGCAGGAGAAGAAAAGTTTGTTGACTGGCATAATCACCACTCATGGGGCAGGAGCTCTGTGGCAGTGGACTGGATGCTTAGACCTTTGCTCCCTTTAAGATCTTCAGGGTCTGGTGATAAGACTTTATCTGGGTGTGTTGTTGGGGAGAGAGGGGGAAAAAGATGGGGAAAGGCTGGTCTACTAGTAATACAGCAGAGGAAGATGGGAATACAAGTCAATTTAGTTGTGTGGAAGGCGGCTGGGCACAGTTAGAAATGCAGTCTTGGCTGAGCGCGGTGGTTCACGCCTGTAATCCCAGCACTTTGGGAGGCTGAGGTGCACAGATCACCTGAGGTGGGAGCTCGAGACCAGATTGGCCAATATGGTAAAACCCTGTCCTTACTAAAAATACAAAAATTAGCTGTGAGTGGTAGCATGAGCCTGTAGTCCCAGCTACTCGGGAGGCTGAGGCGCAAGAATCACTTGAACCTGGGAGGCAGAAGTTGCAGTGAGCCGAGTTCAGCCACTGCACTGCAGCCTTGGGTGACAGAGTGAGACTCCGTCTCAAAAACAAAAACAAAAGGAAAGAAAAAGAAAAAAAAAGTCTTGGTCCCCACCTCAGACCCACTGAATCAGAAACTCTGAAAGGTGAGGCCCACAGCAATCTGTGTTTTAACAACCTCTCTAGGTGATTCTTGATGCACACTAAAGTGTGGGAACCATCAGAGTAATTCACAGGACCTAAGTATGAAATAGCTGGCCCCTCTTGGGTCTCACCTCCTGTTAGTGTGCAGGTAGGGGGGAGGAGGGGAGATGAGGTGTGGAGGATAGAACACACCATTGTGGGTACTGGAAATGAACACACCATTATGCGAGATACCACAGGGGAAGGGAGGTTCTATTTCATAAGAATACAAATACTGTGTGTGGAGGGACAATAAAGCCCACCCCCGCCCACCAACGAGATCAGCCCCACCTTTTGACAGTAGGGAGAGCACCATGGCCAGCACCCCATGTGGCAATCTGTCCTCCTGGTTTCCACCCAGCCCCAAGAGGACACCCATTCTCCAACTTCTTGGAGATCCCTCTAGTCCCATTTTCGGCCACATCCATCTCTGCTCTACAGATTTGAATAAACCAAGAGCCTGCAAAAGGGCAGTCAATCTGTTGTGGGACGAGGAAGGTGTTGAATCAAGGACTGCTCTGGGAAGCTGTGGGAAGTAAAAAGCTCCTCTTTAAAGTTTTCCTTCTTTGGGCTGGGCGCAGTGGCTCAAGCCTGTAATCCCAGCACTTTGGGAGGCTGAGGTGGGCGGATAACGAGGTCAAGAGATCAAGACCATCCTGGCCAACATGGTGAAACCCTGTCTCTACTGAAAATACAAAAATTAGCTGGGCATGGTGGTGTGCACCTGTAGTTCCAGCCACTTGTGAGGCTGAGGCAAGAGAATTGCTTGAACCCGGGAGGCGGAGGTTACAGTGAGCCAAGATTGCACCTGGCGACAGAGTGAGACTCTGTCTCAAAAAAAAAAAGTTTCCTTTCTTGTTAAAGAATACATTTGCTAATAACTGTTAAACCCTATCCTATGTAGCTGTTAGACATGCCATGCTTACAGGCACTCAGTATATTCTATGTCCTTGTACTTTAACCAAGATATCTGTGCTGGAGGTGCTCACAGGCATGTCCCAGTTTGCAGCCTATGCCCCTTACCTGTTTAGAAAAGTTTTCAGTTGTTAGCCAATCGGGTTTTAGTTTAGATTATGAGGTCTGGCTCCAACCAATGGAGATCAGACACAGCAGTAAGGACAACCCCAAATGTGTAAGGGATAAATATGTCTGATTTTCCTTTGTTCATTGTACTTTTGTGGGAAGATGGCTAGCGAGGGTACCCTTCCTGCAGTGCAGGAAGTAAAAAAGTAAAAATTGCTTTGCTGAGAGATCCTTTGTCTCAGTGCTGATTTTTCTTCATGGCACCAAGCATCTGTTTCCAACAGAAGTTCACCTGGAGACTGCCGGGTCTGGCTCTTACAGGGTACAGTGGGATGCACTTGCAAAGCCCAGCCCCTGGATCCCTGGGCTCGTGCACAGTCAGGCACAGTGGTTGATGGGTCAGAGTTTGTAGAGCAGAGCCTGGGCTTTAAGGACTGGATGACAAGTGGGATCCAGTCTTCAAGACTTGGACTGCTGTTGAGTATGAGGCTGAAGATGCTTCCCAAGTCACAGGCAGGGCTTAGTGAGACCACTTGCAAGGCATCATCTGGTGTTCAGTGCATGGGGCTCTAAGTTTTAGGTCATCACAGATCTGACTTGCGGTGTCCTAAGCACTTCTTTCTTATGTGCTATCTCATTTAATCCCCACTAGCACCCTTGGAAGAAAGCCCTGTTGCCTCTGTCACTGATGAGGACACTGAAGCACCAAGAAGGCAGATCCCTGGCTGGGGCCGTCCAGCCAGAGTGGGGCAGAGCTGCGGCCAGATGCCAACACCTAGAGGACCACAGTTGGCACACTCCCAGCACTAACACTGCCCTTGTCCTTCTCACGGTCCCTTCTCTGTCCTCACAGGCTCAGCTCTGCAGTGTCCTCCCATCTCCTGAGGTGACACCCCAGCACCTCCTTCAGGAATCCCACCCTGCCTCCTCCAGCCCTAGGTGATTTGCCCTGGACTCTCACTCTGGGTCTGGAGTTTCAACTGGATCTGTGAGAGATTTCCAGTTCTGCCCTAACAGGGATATTGTGACAGAACCCCGTGTGGGGGCAGGAGCACTTTCAGGGAGCAGGGAGGGTCCTGAAGGGGTCCTCTGAGGTAGGCCTACGTGCCAGGTGAGGAACCAAAGTGGGCATGAGAGGGTGTAACTGAGGCCCCATGACTAGGGCTGGGGTAGGGAGGTAAAGAGGTCTGTGGGGTGGAAGGGGAGCCCTGGTGGCCCACAAGGGTGGGAAGCTGGGGAGAGAGAGGAGGTGTGGCAGCTGCCAATAGGAGAGGAAGTTTGGGGAAAGGACCAGGATGTTCAGAAGGACCATAATAGGGGTTGCTGTTGGCAGTGTGAAAGGAAGACCTCTACTCTCTCTTCAAGATCCAGTACCCCACAGTGGGTGCTGAGAGATGGCAAAGATGACAGGGTCCATGGGTCTCCTACTGTGTTCTTGGATTTACCCTGAAGCCCCCATGGGGCAGGATACAAAAGTCACCAGGACCAAAGGTGATCAGGGTTGGTCAGACGATGGGCATTCCTGGGACCCAGATATGAGAGCTCATTCTCTGAACCCCTCAGTCCCAGAGGGTCCTCCCCAACCCTGGTGTGAACTTGCCTTCCTCATGACAAAAACGTGGTGACTGCAGACTGTGGGGAGCTACAAGACTCAAGGCCTCTTCCTAACAGGGTTGGATGGTACAGAGACTCAGCATCACACAGCAGCCCTGAGCTGATTCTTTGTGGGTACGTGTCCCAGGATGCCGCTGGTAAGCTCTTTGTGGGTTGGTGTGTGAGGTCCTTGAGCTGTTGGGAGCTGTTACCTCAAGGTAGAAATTCTCTGAGCTGGTTGGGGGTCTGTGTCCTGAGGTGTGGCATCTTTGAGCTGTTTGGTGGTTGGTGTCTAGGGTGAGAGGTCTCTGAACTGTTTGTGGGCACTGTCCTAAGGCATGAGGTCTTTGAACATTTGTGGGAGGTCTTTGTCCAGAGAGTTAGGTCTCTGAGCTGCTCATATATCAGGATATTTTTGTGAGTAAGGCAGGATGGCCCTTTCACAGGGATAGAACCAGGTGCCCTGGTGTCACAGAGATGAAGACACAAGATCCTTATCCTCAGGGAGGGCAAGTTCTCAGTGTAGCATGTAGGAGCCCGTGCTACAAATACTAATCACAATGTCTGCAGACATTAATCCCATCCTTGCTTGGGGCCAACCCCTGTGACAAACCCATGTAACCCATGTTAACTCAGTCTTCCAAATTGCCAATGAGGAGGTCCCCATTTGCGGATGAGGAGGCTGAAGCCCAGTGAGGGTGGAGCCTGTGCACACAGTCCTCATGAGGAGGGAGGAACTGGCTGTAAACTTGGACTCACTGGAGGAGTCAGGGAAAGGCTCAGGCACAGCTGGGATCAGTGGGGGATGACAAGGAAAGGGTAAAGGGAGAGGTTTGCCCAGGGCCTCAAGGGCCCTGTCACTGACTCACTGGCAGGATGTTTGCCTCTCTGTCTCTCTGTGGTACACCCTGCTTGGTAATGGATGTCCAGAATGCAATCCTCATATTACCTGTGGAAGTGGTGGTGTGAGGTAAAGAGTGTCCACACAGGTGGGGAAATATCACAGATTCATCTGCTAGGCCATTGGCATGAGGCCAATGGATTAATTTCAAGGGGGAGGGAGAGGCAGGAATCTCTACATTTGCTGTGGGTAAATGTGGAGATTCCTGCCTCTCCTTCCCCCTTGAAAGAATTTTTTTCAGGCCAGGCACGGTGGCTCACACTTATAATCCCAGCACTTTTGGGAGGCCAAGGCAGGCAGATGGCTTGAGCCCAGGAGTTCAAAACCATCTTGGGCAGCATGGCAAAACTCTGTCTTTACAAAACATACAAATATATCAGGCTGAGTGTAGTGGCTGACGCCTATAATCCCAGCACTTTGGGAGGCCAAGGCAAGTGGATCACTTGAGGCCAGGAGTTTGAGACCAGCCTGGCTAACATTGCGAAACCGTGTCTCTACTAAAAATAAAAAAAATTAGCTGGGTGTGGTGGCGCACACCTGTAATTCCAGCGACTTGGGAGGCTGAGGCATGAGAATCACTTGAGCCTAGGAGGTGGGCTTTGCAGTGAGCCAAGATCACACCACTGCACTCCAGCCTGGGTGACAGAGGGAAACTTTGTCTCAAAAAAACCAAAACCAAAAACAAAAAATCATCTGGGCATGGTGGTGTGCACCTATGGTCCCAGCTACTTGGGAGGCTGAAGTAGGAGGATTGCTTGAGCCCAGGAGGTTGAGGCTGCTGTGAGCTGTGATAGTGCCACTGCACTGCAGCCTGGGTGACAGCGAGACCCTGTCTCAAAAAAAAAAAAAGGTTTTTTTTTTTTTTTTTTTTTTTTTTTTTTTAGCACTGAGAGTCAGCAGGAGGACAATCAAGGGCTAGAGGGAGTATGGGGACTGTATACAGCATGAGCCTCCCCATAATTGGAACATGCCCTTATCCTGATGAGTAGAGGGTCCCAATGTGTGTCAAGTAAGTGGGGAAGGTCTTCCCTCATGACTGAGGCCCAGGCCAAGGGCAGCTGAGTCAATCCCTTGACACAGTTTCTGGGGAGAGGCTTCCTTTCCTCTGTAGAGACAGGCACAGCACCTAGTAGCATACATAGGGGTCCAGAGCTGTGGGTCTAATTCAGCAGGGACAGCCAGCTGCCAGAAATAGTCTCTCTGTCCTTGTCTCTCTACTACTCTTTCTTTCCCTCTGTCTTCTTTGTGTCTGTTACTTTGTTTCTCTCAGACATGGGGCTGGGTGTGACCTCACTCATGCTATGAGGGCCTTTGATCAGCTTCTTCTAGGGGTATCATCCTCTGACATGGATTTTTCTGGGGAGCAGTTGGGAAGATATCTTCCAAGTCTAAGGGATTGTCCAGGAAAGGCATATTCAGTTGCAGAGGGGCTGGGGAAGGAGTTCCTGGGAAAAAACAGGAGCTCCTTCCTGTACTTCGAGTGACCTGGGCCTCTGGCCTCTGAAAGAAGCATAGGAGCTTCTCTGCTAAAAACTTTCCCATGGCTCACTCAGAGTAAGTCAAAGTCCTTGCCATGGCCCAGAAGGTCCTGTATAATCTGGTCCTCATTACCTTTCTGAGCGCATCTCCCACCTCCCCCAGCAATACTGGGCCCCTCACTATGTCTCACACATGCTAGGCAGAGTTCCACCTCAGCACTGTTGCACTGGTTCTTACCTCTGCCCAGAATGCTTCTCCCAGATATTCATCTTCTATTGAAATGTCAATTTCACATTCTCAGAAAGATCTTCCTAGGCTACTCTTTCTAGATGGGATCCTCCCTCTTCTATTTCACTACCCTGACTTAATTTTCATTACTGCAATTAACACCACCTGACAAATTACATGCTTAGGTTTTTGTGCCATTTGATACCAATACAATGTAAGCTCCATGAGGGCAAGAGTTTTTGTCTCTTTCCACACAGCTATATTCCTAACACCTATTATAACAGTGCCCGGCACATAATTTGGACAGAATGAATAAATTAGCAAATGAATAAACAAATGCAAAGTTCTGGTGAGAGATATAGCTAGACAGGTTGAGGATTCTGCTAGGGAACATATTCAGGGGTGACAGGATTTATTTGACCTACTCATTCTCCTTGGGGGCACCTGAGAAATGGCCCTTTCCCTAACAGAGCTTGAAGATCCTGCCGTCCCTCTCACCCATTACTGAGTCAAGAACAGACACCTGGCCCGCATCAGGCCTTCTGACCCCAGTCAGGAGTTCCATTCCTCCTGCCCCGGGGGACTGTGGCTGGGTTCCCAGGCCAGCAGGCCCCCCATTAGATGTATTCTGCATTACCCAGGGAGGCACAAGTGAGCATAATGCCCAGCATGCAGTAAACGTTTGATGGTGGACACTGCAGGAAGGTACTGGAAGGCTGCTGCTTAGGAACGCTTTTCTCTTGTTCAAGATTGCAGTGAGTATGCAGTCAGTTTTTGTCCTGACCATGCCCTCTCACCCTTTAAGGAGCAGCCCAGAATGGTCCATGGGCATCTGCATCCCGTAGCTGTTCCTTGTTTGCACCACCAAGGGGCGCGCGGGATGGAACAGTTCCATCCTGGGACGTACCACTGAGGAGTGCAGAGGAAGGACAGTCCACTCCGCCTGTCCATTTTGGAATAATCCCTTGTTGTGACAGGACTAAGGGTCTCTTTAAACCCACATGGAGAATCCACCACAGTTCCCACCCCGTTAGGTCCTTCCTTACTCGCACCACTCGGTTCTCCCAGCCTGTTCAAGCCTGTTGCAGCCATCATTTTCACTTCACCTCCACCTCTTCGTTTCTACATAGTCAAATCCCGCTGGGGACCGCAAAGGGGCAAGCGATTGGCTTCGAGATGTAAAGGGCGGGGTCGAGGGCCGTCTCGGGCGGTGATTGGTCACTGCGTGAGCTGGGGACTAAGCTTTTCCGGGGCGCGAAGTGGCTCCGGATGGACCGGCTAGGCCCTGCCTCCCTCTTCGCGTCCCTGGTTCCCATTGGCCTTCAGTTTGGGACAGGCGTGTTAATTGCAGAGCTGGAGTTCAAGCAGCGGGAGCGAGGAGGGTGTGTGGCTTTTTAGAGTAGAGTTATTTGGCCTACTCACCAACCGACTGTCCCAAAGGGGCTGGAGATGCCACCCCAGCAAGATTCGCACTAGTCATTTGCTTCACGTGAGCTCTTTCAGTCTTGTTTCCCCTTAACTCCGTCACAAGCCTAGTCTGGTGCTTTTGGCACCGCACCATCATTCCTCCCGCTACACTCAATGTCCAGGGAGTGGTCTCTGAGCTTGTTTGGTGTTTGCCTGGGAAGTAAAGCGGGTAAGGTAGTTTTGGGGATGTGTATCTTTAGGTATGATATCTCAGATGCAGTTTGGGTATATTTGATCACTCTGGGCCGTGTGGGGACCAGATTGTGTCTGAGTGGGATATTTTATCTGAGTAGATTTTGTGTGCCACCGTATGAGGTTTCTTAGGCTTTGTATGCCTATATGTCTGGATGTCCCTTCTTTTCTTCTTTTCTCTTGTTTGTTTCCAGGTAGAGTCTCACTCTGTCACCCAGACTGGAGTGCAGTGGCTGATCGTGGCTCACTGCAGCCTCAACCTCCTGGGCTCAAGCAATCCTCCTGCTTCAGCCTCCCGAGTAGCTGGGACTGTAGGTGTGCACCACCATGTCCGGCTGTTTTTTATTTTTTATTTAGTAGAGATGGGGTCTTGCTATGTTGATCAGGCTGGTTTTGAACTCCTGGCCTCAAGTGATCCTCCCACCTCAGTCTCCCAAAGTGCTGGGATTACAGACAAGAGCCACCACACCTGGCCTGGCTGTGCATCTTCTGAGCTTTTCGGGCATTTGTGTCCCTGGGTGTGAGAGCTCTGTGTAGGTATCTGCACCGCAGGATGTGAATGAAGTCTCAGATCTGTTTGCAATTCTGGGTCCCAAGTTGTGATGTTTCTGAGCTGGTGTTGGTGGGGACAATTTTGCTTAAGGTGTAAAGTATCTGAGCTGTTTGGGGGAGAGGGGTCTCTGCCCAGAACGTAGGTTCTCTGATTTGTCTGGGGACTTTATCTTAAGATGATGTGACGTTTCTGAGTTATTTGAACCTCTGTTTCTGTTTTGTATTAGGTTGGCGGGTGTATGAATGGTTTGAGGGGGCCTCTCTCTAGGGTGTGAGACATCTGAATAGTTTTAATTTGTTTCCCAGGAGTGAGAACTTTGGTCTGTTGTGTGTGTGGGTTTTGGCACAGCATGTGTGCTTTCTCTTCTGTTGGGGGGTCTGTGTCAAGTTGTGAGGTCTCTGTGCAGGGATTTTGGAGTCTGTTTCAGGTTGTGAGATTAGTGAACTGTTTTTGGTGTCTTTGCATATCTGAGCTGTTTGGGGTTCTGTGTCTCAGGAGTGATATTTCTTACTTTTTTGATTGTGAGAGCTCTGTCCAGGAACTGTGGGTTTTGGAGGCTGGCAGACATGATTTCAAAGCCTGGGGCCCCCAAGTCCTGATTGTGTGACATTGGGCAAGTCACTTGTCTCCTTGAACCAAGTATGTATCATAATCAATACAATGGGGCCAATATCCATCTTGGAGGGCATCTATGCATCTTAGCAATGTGTATAAAGGGCCCCACTACAGCCATCCTTCAACAAGAATTTTCTGAGCATCTGCTGTATGTCTGAGTACTGTTCTAGGTTCTGCAGATACAACAGAGACCAAAAATAACAACATCCCTGATTTCATAGAGTTGGTCATTAAATACGTAGCACATCACAGGGTGGTAAGTGCTACATAGAAAGTTAAGACAGGGGCTGGGCGGTGGCTCACGCCTGTAATCCCAGCACTTTGGGAGACTGAAGTGGGCAGATCACCTCAGGTCAGGAATGCGAGAGCGGCCAACATGGTGAAACCCCATCTCTACTAAAAATACAAAAATTAGCTGGACATGGTGGCAGGTGCCTGGTAGGCTAATTGGGAGGCTAAGGCATGAGAATTGCTTGAACCCGGGAGGCAGAGGTTGCAATGAGCCAAGGTTGCGCCATTGCACTCCAGCCTGGGTGACAGAGTGAGATTCTGTCTCAAAAAAAAAAAAAAAAAAAAAGTTAAGACAGGGTAAGGGAAATGGGTAAGTGGGCAGGATGTTATTTTATTCAGGCTGTGTGGGGAAAGCATCCCTGGAGAGGTGATGACTGAGTAGATACTTGGAGGCAGTGAGGAGCAGGCCTTGCGATTACCTGAGGGAAGAGCTTTCCAGGCAGAAGGAACAGCAAGTGCAACAGCCCTGGAGCAGGGGAAGCGCCTGGTGGGTCTGGGATCTCAAGGATGTGTGATGGTAAAGAAAGCCTCATCTCAGGTTTTGACACATAGCACTCACTGACAGGTGCCCGGTGTCCCCATCT
>CAUYLG010077970.1:0-39422 GCA_963573385.1 Cacajao melanocephalus
ACCTTTGGGTCTGCAGAGGCGGCCACGAGCGATGACTACAAGGTTGGTGCCACTTCCCACCTGCTTGGGTGAGGGTGAGGAGTGGAGTGAGGCTGGCCACAGGCCTGCAGGAGGGAGGGCTGGAAGGCGGGATGTGGGGAAGGGCTGGAGAAGAAGAGAGAAATACTTACATGTCTCGAATCACAGCTTCCTCCCAACAAGGCCGTTGGGGCCTGGGTGGTGGTGGGATCATCTGTTGGGAGTGGGGTGTCTGAGCGTGGCTGGCCATCTGCTCACCTGGGGTCCAGAGCTCTCAGCCCAGCAGAGGCTGCATGTGTGGCCTTTTGCCTCCTGGGACCTCCTGGCCCCGTCTGGCTCAGTGTCTGTTGCTTTCTAGAACCCCGGCTACTATGACATCCAGGCCAAAGACCTGGGCATCTGGCATGTGCCCAACAAGTCCCCCATGCAGCACTGGAGAAACAGAGCACTGCTGAGGTACCGCACCAACACTGGCTTCTTCCAGAGACTGGGACATAATCTGTTTGGCCTCTACCAGGTACACAGGGCTGTTGGCTGGGGGCACTTTCTTTGGTGACCAGAGAGCCAAGTGTCTGGGGTAGGGGACAGATCTGTTCTGTGGTTCCACATCACTACCAAGTGGTTGGCTATTTCTCTTTCCTTTGGTTCACTGAGAACTCACGTCCAGGCTCTCAGAAACTCTAAGCCAGGCAAGGAAGAGGCCTGTGGGACAGGAGAGCATAGGGAGAAAGAGACAGGGACAAGGGGCTTGGGGCTGTTGGGGAGACACAGCAATGGGGAAAAGGAATCACTATTATTATTGTTTTTTACTCAGACAGAGTCTCACTCTGTCGCTAAGGCTGGAGTACAGTGGCGTGATCTCAGTTCACTGCAACCTCTGCCTCCTGGGTTCAAGCAATTCTCCTGCCTCAGCCTCCTGAGTAGCTGGGACTACAGGCGTGTGCCACCACACTCAGCTAATTTTTTATTTTTAGTAGAGACAGGGTTTCACCATGTTGGTCAGGCTGGTCTTGAACTCCTGACCTCAGGTGATCCACGTGCCTTGGCCTCCCAAAGTGCTGGGATTACAGGGATGAGCCACCAGGCCCGGCAGGAGTCACTATTATTATGATTGGTTTTGGTTAATGGCAGTTAACTTGAAACCCTGCTCCCCCCCTACTATGGCAGCATCTCGAATGTCCTCACAAAACCTCTCTTCTTGGTCTCTGCAGAAATACCCAGTGAAATACGGATTAGGGAAATGTTGGAATGACAACGGCCCAGCCATACCTGTGGTCTATGACTTTGGTGATGCTAAGAAGACTGCATCATATTACTCACCATATGGTCAACGTGAGTGTTTGCTCCCTACGTCCCATCATAAATATTTTCTTGCTCTCTTGGAGAAGGGTGGCCGACAGCAACGATTAATAATTGCTCGGATTTACTGAGCACTAAAAATGCGCCAGACTTCTTTCTGGGAACTTAAGATGATTTTGTGTCATTGAATTATCATGAGAAAACTTTGGGCCAGGTGCAGTGGCTCACTCCTGTAATCCTAGCACTTTGGGAGGCCAAGGTGGGTGAATTACCTGAGGTCAGGAGTTCAAGACCAGCCTGGCTATCATGGTGAAACCCCATCTTAAAAAAAAAAAAAAGAGAAAACTTTGAAGTTAGAATTGCTGTTATCCCTATTTCACAGGGCGTAATCCAAGGTTTCTTCATCACCACCTTGTATAGCCTCTTATAATAGTTAAGAGGAGGTGCACACTGAGGTTCACAGGAAAGACCCACTAGCAGAGTGGTGAGACAGATTTACTTTTGTTATGAAAGATAACTATTAATTATCTTACAAAAGACAGTTTTCAGTATAATAAGGCCACAGAAGTTGTGGATGAAAAAATCAAAGACACCACTGTTGTCCTTTGATATTTTGATGAAAGCAGGTGACAGTCATGAAAATCAACCCATGGTAATTGGATGAGAACTGTGTAAACAGCAACCAGCAGCCACATCCGATCATTGCTTATTCCTGCTGGGCCTTCTCAGATCTTTTTGGTAATCTTTCTGTACAGTCTAGTTTCTCCTATAAGCTGTAGGCAGACAAGGGACCTTTTGTGAGCCCCAGCCTTTGTCCTCTTGCCCCAGATGAAAAGAGGTTTCCTCGGGGACAAGTTTAGGACCGACGAGCACCAGCCACTCACCATAGGGGTGCTGGGCTGAACCCCTATAGCCTGGAGTGATTAGCTGTAGCCTCAGCTTTTGGCTTAGGGAATCCCGGGACTAGATAATGCGAAGCTGCTTCTAGTTCTTCCTTTGAATACTTGGCCCTTTCTTCGCCTCTTCTTTTTCAGTGGAATTTGTTGCAGGATTCGTCCAGTTCAGGGTGTTTAATAATGAGAGAGCAGCCAATGCCCTTTGTGCTGGGATAAGAGTTACCGGCTGTAACACTGAGCATGTGAGTTTTTGGGGAGATCAGTGGCCCATGTGTTTGCATATGTGTGCGCATGTGTGCACCTATGTGGTGTGTATCAGTGTATGTCTCTGTGGTTACTCGCTTATTCTCATTATTCTGTTTACTCTCAATACTCTCTTGATGATGTCTTATGAATATAATTATTTTTAATTTTTTCTTTGAAGAGTCCTGATTTTTAATAAAAAGGAAGTGTTTCAAAGTTTGTAGTAGTAGATGCCGAAGTTGAGTATGATTTATTTATTTATTTTTTGAGATGGATTCTTGCTCTGTTGCCCAGGCTGGAGTGCAATGGCGCGATCTCAGCTCACTACAACCTCTACCTCCCTGGTTCAAGCGATTCTCCTGCCTCAGCCTCTCAAGTAGCTGGGGCTACAGGCACGTGCCACCACGCCCAGCTAATTTTTTGTATTTTTAGAAGAGATGGGGTTTCACCATGTTAGCCAGGATGGTCTTGATCTTCTGACCTCATGATCTGCCCACCTCAGCCTCTCAAAGTGCTGGGGTTACAGGCATGAGCCACTGTGCCTGGCTGATTATAATTTATTTCATGAAATTAAGTTTATCAAAATTTTCATTTATGGTTAGTACTTTTTGTGTTTTCTATAAGACGTACCTCCTTACACTGAGGTCTTGAAAATATTCTCCAATATTAATCTTAACTACTAGAAGTTTTATATTTTTATTGTTCTTCCAGTCTTGTAGGAGACAGCACCATAGCTGCAGTGGTTGGAGATTGTATTTGAGGGACCTCTTATGCCTGGGGGCTGGAGGAAGAGAGCATCAGAGCCATCAAGAACAAGGGCATTCACTTAGGGCCTCCTTCCCTCCCCAGCTGACAGTCTGAACTCACAGCTCCATCTTCACTTCCCTGCCTCACCTATCAGCTTGTACATGTTCCAGCTAAGATGTGGCGGCTGTGCACTCCTGGAGGGACTCGTAGATTAGAATTCAGAGGATGCTGGCCATGTGGGCACTGGGGGTGGACTAGAATACGTGTCTTTATGCCCTTTTCCTTGACAACCTTCTCCACTTGCTCCATGCTCCTTAGACTGTCCATTAGTGCATGTTTGCGTATGTTCCTGCATGCATTACTTCTTTAAAATACATGTGCAGGGCCAGGTGCGGTGGCTCATGTCTGTAATCCCAGCAGTTTGGGAGGCCAAGGCGGGTGGATCACTTGAAGTCTGGTGTTCAAGACCAGCCTTGGGCTCACTGGTGTCAGCAGCCAATCAAATCCCTCACGGTGTCTCTTCTTCCTGTTTCCCAGCACTGCATCGGTGGAGGAGGGTTCTTCCCAGAGCGCAATCCCCGTCAGTGTGGGGACTTCTCTGCCTTTGACTGGAATGGATATGGAGCTCACGTTAAGGGCAGCTGCAGTCGGCAGATAACAGAGGCAGCTGTACTCTTGTTCTATAGATAAGAGAGATCTCTGCAGTGTGGGGATGAGAACCCATCTTCCAATGCTGGCTGTTTGGAGACAGAAAATCTAGCATTCGAACAAGGAGGAGGGGAGAATAAATTACATCAATCTGTAACTCTATGTTTCTTTGAATTCTTTTTACAAATTGGCTGATGTGTTGAGGGATATTTTAAAAGAATACCTATGGTTCTGGTGAATTCCACCTCAGATATTCTGGGCTTGTACAGTGGCTAGGAAGAACCCATTGAATAAAAATAAGTGTTCACTTCAGCAACACATATACTAAAATTGGAATAATACAGAGAAGATTAGCCAAAAGATATGAAAAATTGAAAAATAAAAAGACATTCTGGGCCAGGGATGGTGGCTCATGCCTGTAATCCCAGCACTTTGGGAGGCGGAGGCAGGTGGATTGCCCGAGGTCAGGAGTTTGAGATCAGCCTGGGCAACATGGCAAAACTTAATCTTTACAAGAAGTACAAAAATTAGCTAGGTGGTAATGTGTGCTTGTAGTCCCAGCTCCTCAGGAGGCTGAGGTGGAAAGATGGCTTGAACCAGGGAGGCAAAGGTTGCAGTAAGCCAAGATCTTGCAACTGCACCCCAGCCTGGGTGACAGAGCCAGACCCTTTTTCAAAAAGAAAGAAAAAGACATTCTGGGTTTGGAATTTCAAGTCTCAGCTGTCCCAGAACACAGTATGTCCCTGTTTTTAGGAGATTCCTGAGCTGGATTTAAGGACAAGAGTAAATATTTCATGTTAATTCTTCCTAATGTACTTTCATAGCTAACTAAATAAAGCCTTCAATATAAACATCTTAAAGAAGAGAAACAGCAGATGAAAGGCACAACCACCCATTTCTTTTATTCTTCCAGCTTTAGCAGTCAGGGTAGACTCCCCAGAGTGGCATGTGCCTGGCCACATCTGGAATCCCAAATCCAGCTGTGTATTAAAAAGGAGAAATGATCGGGCATGGTGGGTTATGCCTGTAATCCCAGCACTTTGGGAGGCTGAGGCGGGTGGATCACGAGGTCAGGAGTTCGAGACCAGCCTGGCCAATATGATGAAACCCCATCTCTACTAAAAATATAAAAAGTAGCCAGGTGTGGTGGCATGTGCTTGTAGTTCCAGCTACTCAGGAGGCTGAGGCAGGAGAATTGCTTGAACCCAGGAGGTGGATGTTGCAGTGAGCCAAGATCGTACCATTGCACTCCAGCTTGGGAGACAGAGCGAGATGTCTCAAAAAAAACAAACAACAACAACAACAACAACAACAACAAAGAGCCAGGCATTCTAATAAGGTCTCAAACAGGATGCTGACTCAGCAGTCCTAGCTGGTGAGGAGGGCTTGGACGTTTTATAGTGTTTTGCTCCAAATGCAAATCTAATCATGACATTTCCCAAACCCATCACCACACTTTTTCTTCATTGCTTCCTGTGGACTAGAGCATTGGTTCTCACATGGGATGGGAGGTAGGAGGCATAGGGGTGATTTAAATCGCAGATAAGGTTGCCAGATTTAGCAAATAAAGATATGGAAGGCCAACTTAAATTTGCATTTCAGATAAACAATAAATAATATTTTTAGTATGTTTGTCCCATGCAATATTTTACCTGGCAACCCTATACCTAAGGAACGTTTGGCAATGTCTGGAGACACCGTTATCAGTGGTGGCGGAGAGCCTGGCAGGAGTGCTACTGACATCTAGAGAACAGAGGCTGGGGATGCTGCAAAACACCTCACACTGCACAGAACGTCCCTGCTCCCCAACAAAGAATGGTCTGATCTCAAATGCCAATGTGCGGCCATTGAGAAACCCTGGTCTAGAGGATTTTGTTTAAATTCTATAGGATGGAAGCCATGAAGGCCCTGACAGCTGAAGGCAATAAAGAGCATTTAAAAAAGAGATTTTTCTTTTTTTTTTTTTTTTGAGATGAGTTTTGCTCTTGTTGCCCAGGCAGGAGTTCAATGGAGCAATCTTGGCTCGTTGCAACCTCCGCCTCCTGTGTTCAAGTGACTTTTTCTGCCTCAGCCTCCTGAGTAGCTTGGATTACAGGGATACCACCATGCCCGGCTAATTTTGTATTTTTAGTAGAGATGGGGTTTCTCCATGTTGGTCAGGCTGGTTAGAACTACCGACCTCAGGTGATCCGCCCACCAAAGTGTAGGTATTACAGGCATGAGCCACCACGCCCGACCAAAAAAAGAGATTTAAACAAATGTGCCCAATGGCTTTTTTGGTGTGTTTTGTTTTTATTGTTTTCATAAAGGTCTATTTTATATTGGTGGGTAACACATTTAACATTTAAACCCATTTAAATAATGTATAGATGACTGCATGACTGCAACATGCAGCATGGCTATAACGAGATAGAGAACTAAGTCAGCTGAAAACCAGCTAACAAGAAACTAAATATTTAAAATACAACTTTTAGGCTGGATGCAGTGGCTCACACCGGTAATCCTAGCACTTTTTCTTTCTTTCTTTTTTTTTGGGCTGGGGCAGCTAGATTTTTTATTCTATTGTCAAGGGGCAAGATGCCAGCCTGGCAGTGCCAAGGAGCTGAAGAGTCCAGCACTTCTGGCCCCAGAATTGTCTGTTCAGGCTGTACAGCGAGCACCAGAGCCTCACCTGTCTGTGCAGGGAGGACGCCTGCTCCACACTGTGCTCAGCGCCAGAGAGGCCCAAACAACCTCAGGAGGGCTTCGCTGCAGGTCTGAATTTCTTTCCTTTGTGCTTGAAGCTGCGTAGTGGGTTCTGGGCCTTCGCGCTCTTGGCCTTCCTGCAAGAGGAAGACAGCTTCTTCTGCTTCTTGTGAGGGCACACCAGGCCACGAAGAACAGGAGGAACAGATAGGAACATGTCCCGGGGCAGGGGGGGACTTCTCCACTGCGGGGTGCAAGGGCAAGTCACGCGCAGCAGCTGGAGGTCCCTGGGGTTGTCTTTAAAGTACGTCTTGAGCTTCTCAGAGTGCAGAAACTCCTCCTTGATATCCTTCAATCTCACCTCCCAAATGGGCTGTCTAGTCACCGAGCGCATGGCAGCCCTGCAGCGATAGTGGAAGCCCTCAGTCTCCTCCATCCAGAACTGGTAGGGAAGCAGGATGGGGCCCCTGTTCTCTCCACTGAGAAGCTCCTCAATCTTGCCCCAGTGGGACTGCTCTATGGGCAGTACAAAGGTTAGGACTGTGCCTGGGTTGGTAGTGCCCGCTGTCCTGCCGGCTCGATGGATGAAGGCCTCGGGGAGGCCTCGGGGGTCGGAGGAAGATCAACGTTGAGCACAGCAGGCACAGAGTGGAAGTCTATGCCCCGGGCCACACCTACCTCCAGATCAGAGGCCTTGTCCCCTTTGGGCCCTCACCCCGAAGCTTGCCCTTGACTAGGGACTCCCACTGCTTCAGCATCAGTTGCTACGACATAGTCGTAGAAGCCTTGTACTGTGACATGATGTGGCACCTGGAGCACAGGGGAAGTGCTCCATTAAGCACACAGGTGAGGATGCTGAACTGCTCCAGGAATAGGTGTGGCTGGTAACTCCACTCTAGAGGGTTGACAAAGAGCAGAGACTTGCCTGAATCAATGACAGCTTGAGCAGGGCATACAGCAGCAGGAATTTGCCTTCCTCAGTCTCACAGACCACCTGAAACTGCTGTAACTGGTCTGGTCCAGGCAGCTGGGACTCCTGTAGCTTAAGGGTAACCGGGTTACGTAATACCGGCTCCTTGAGTGCTTGTATGTCTTCGTTAAAAGTATCTGATGGCTGGGCGCGTTGGCACATGCCTGTAATCCCAGCACTTTGGGAGGCCGAGGCAGGCGGATCACCTGAGGTCGGAAGTTCGAGACCAGCCTGACCAATATGGAGAAACTCCATTTCTACTAAAAATACAAAATTAGTCAGGCGTGGTAGCGCATGCCTGTAATCCCAGCTACTTATGAGGCTGAGGCAGGAGAATCATTTGAACTCGGGAGGCAGAGGCTGCAGTGAGCCAAGATCGCACCACTGCACTCCAGCCTGGGCAACAAGAGCAAAACTCCATTTCAAAAAAAAAAAAAAAAGTAGCCAACATGAGAAAAGCCTGTAAATCCAGCACAAGTGACAGAGGAGACTCTTGAGTTCTTCCTCAAAGCCAAAGGAAAAAAGATCAGCCTTGTCCACCACCAGAAGCTCCAGGGAGTCACGGAGTTTCAAGCTGTCTTGCTGCAAGCGGCTTAATAAGCGAGATGGGGTCCCCACTACCACATCTGGCCTCTCCATCAGCACAGCTCTCTGAGAGGCTGTCTTCAGCAACAGAGACATTGGCCACTGGAATATCCTGAGCACAGTAGGTAGCCAGCTGCTAACCACGGACTGTGCCTGCCGTGCCAGCTCTTTAGCAGGAATAAGAACAAGGCTTCTCACTGCCTGTTCTACTCCTGGACCTATTGCCATTCTGAGGAGCAACAGCTGCAGCATCAGAATGGCATAAGCAGCTGTCTTCCTGGAGCCCGTGGGGGCCCGAGCAGGAGGTCTTTACCCTCTAGGGCCAGTGGGATGGCCTTTTTCTCGATCAGTATAGGTCATGACCAGCCCAGGTCAGTGAAAGCCTGCAGGAGCCGGAGATTAAGCCTCATGTGTTTGAAGCCCAGTGCTTCTGAGTCTACCATGGTGCTGCTCTGTGGCGACAGCATGCATGCGCCGCAGGAAGACTCCACTTTGTGTTTTTTTTTTTTTGGGGGGATGGATATGCAGTCTCACTCTGTTACCCAGGCTGGAGTGCAGTGACGCCATCTTGCTCACTGCAACCTCTGCCTCCTGTATTCAAGCAATCCTCCTGCCTCAGCCTCCCAAGTAGCTGGGATTACAGGTGGTAGTGAGGCATACTCGACTAGTTTTTGTATTTTTAGTAGAGATGGGGTTTTGCCATGTTGGCCAGGCTGGTCTCAAACTCCTGACCTCAAGTTATTCACCTGCCTTGGCCTCCCAAAGTGCTGGAATTACACGTGTAAGCCACTGCACCTGGCCAATCCTAATATTTTTGGAGGCTGAGGCAGGTGGATTGCTTGAGTACAGGAAGTTCAAGACCAGCCTGGGCAACATGATGAAATCCAGTCTCTATAAAACTTATATATATTGTGTTGTATTTTATACACACACACACATATACATATATACATACATACACATATATATGTATGGGTGTGCATAAATATATATATGTATGTATATATGTATATATGTATGTATATATATGTGTATATATATGTATAGATATACATACGTATATTTGTGTGTGTGTGTGTGTGTGTGTGTGTATATATAAAATACAGCTTTTGTTTTGATCACCTTCTTTGAGGGGAGGAAGCCTGCTGGTCACATTGTGTTTTAAGGATACCTGAAATTTATTTCAGGTACGGTAAGGCATACAGACACAAAAAATGAGTGTCAGGAAGGAAGTTTTTACTGATAGTTCATACCCAGTGTTTGATGATGGGAAGTTTGGGTTTCGCAGCCACTTGATGCTCCTTAGTCATGCATTTAGCCTCTCCAGCACCCAGCAGCAAGCCAGGAGCTGTTCAAATGTAGAATCATTGGCAGAAGACAGAACGGCCTTACTCCAAAACCCTAGAGGTGAGTGGTGCAGCTCTCCTACTGGGGCTTGTCGGGGACTCCAAACAGCATCTTCTCCAACTTGCTATCTTCTATGGTATGCTCAACCATAAGGTCCACGTGGAAGGGAAATTTTCATCAAAGCCTGGACTTGCCGTAGAGGCTTTTCTTGTTTTGTGCCCCACTTAACATTGGCACTCTTATGGCCTGGGTGAAGGCACCAGGCTCACAGGTTATACGTGTTGCTTTCAAAATCCAGAGATCGATCCTGATCATGTCGTCCCTTTCCCTTCAAAATGGGTGGTGAAAGCTGTTTCTCACCTTGCAAAGATCATTCTGACAGAAAATTCACTGATATGGTATATTCTGCATATAGTCTGCCAATTCTTTGATAATTCCCCCCACCCCACCAAATTTGGGCAGGCTTAGTGACTAAGTTTTCATGAATAGAATATGGCAGAATGTGTGACTGCTGAGACTGCATCCTAAAAAATGATACAGCTTCTTCCTGGCTTTCTGTTTCTTAGGACTTGTGCCTTCGGATCCTGATTTATTAGGTGAGAAGTCCACTCTCCTGAAGCTGCTGTGCTGCAGGGAATGTGTGAAAAGACCATGTAGAAGTGGAAAGATGCTCAAGAAGCCACATAGGCTGCTTCCTGTAACTGTTTCAGTCGGCCCACCCAGGTATCGGACGTGTGAGAGAATAAATCCTAAAGATTATCCCAAGCCCAGCCACCATCTGAGTGCAACCTCATGAAAACCACACACCAGAACAGTGGTATCAGCTCAAGCTTTGCAAGGGCTGGGAGACTGAGGGCAGCTGACCAGATTTATGTGATTGAGCCCAATAAACTGGCCTGAGTGAGCTTCCCTGGTTGACAATATTCTGTGAGTATTATCACACACTGGATGGCAGGAAATTAACACTGTCCACAACTCATGGAAAGGACAATTGAGAGTTCTGTGTTTAGAACTTTCCTGAACTCTGCCCTATGTACCCCTTCCCTTGGCTGATTTTAATCTGTACCCTTAGCTGCAATCAACCATAACTTTCAGTGAGCACTGTGAGTTTTTCTTGTGAATTATTAAACTCAAGTGTGGTCTTGGGGACCCCAAGCTGAGAATTAATGTCAGAGGTGAGGAGGATATTGGGGGACCCCAACATTGCAATTAGCGTCAGAACTGAGGGTGGTCTGTGGACTGCTCCTCCAGCACTGTACCCGGCACAACCTTGATACAAAAATCGAACAAGAGTATCACAAGAAAAGATAATTATAAGCCAACCACCCTCATGACTGTATATGCAACAATTCTAAACAGGATATTAACAAACCTACATATAAATTTGGGAGGATATAAATGTTCAGACCATAGCAGTGCTGAGCATTCTGTGGGAATATAGACATAATTCAAGACCTAGAATGATGATTGCTACTATGAGTTCAATTGTGTTCCCTAAAGAGATATGTTAAAGCCTAATCCAAGGTACCTGTGAATGTGACCTTATTTGGAAATGGGATTTTTGCAGATGCAACTATTTAAAATGGAGCTATAGTGGGTTAGGGTGGGCTCTCAATCCAGTACGACTGATATCCTTGTAAGAAGAGAGGCAGACACAGACACACACACAGAGGGAAGGCAGCCGTATGAAGAGGGAGGCAGAGAGTGGAGTTATGTGGCCACAAATCAAGAAATACCGAGGATTAGCCAGGCATGGTGCCTCACGCCTATAATCCCAGTACTTTTGGAGGGTGAGGTGGGAGGATTGCTTGAGCCCAGGAGTCTGAGACTAGCCTTGGCAAAAAACATAGTGAAACCCTGTTTCTATCAAAAACAAAAAACAAACACAAAAACAAACCAAGGATTGCTTTCCGCCTGAAGCTGGAAGAGGCAAGAAAAGATCCTCCCGCAGAGTGTTTGGATAGAGCACAACCATGCCGATGCCTTAATTTTGGACTTCTAAGTTCTGAAAGAGTATAATTCCTTAAAATTACTCTCTTCAAACCTAGGTTATGAAAAGTTGTTATGGCAACCCTAGGAAGCTATACAATTGTGTCTTATTGGTTTTTTTTCTCTCTCCTAATTTGAAAAATTACATACTTTTTTCCTGTCCTTTTAGTGGCTACTCTAAAACGGCAGGCTTCATGAATGTTTTCTATTCACTAATTTGTGTGTTCATTTCTTTACAAGCATTAACTGAGAGCCTATTATGTGCCAGAACATATGCTAGATGCTGGGGATATAGCAACAAGTCAGGTAAACATTTCTGCCTTTCTGGAGATTGTACTTGAGTACTAGGAAGCATATGATATGCAATAAAAAATAAATAATAGAATGGCAAGTTTTTTTTTTTTTTTAACCAGGTCTTTTTATGTTGCCCAGGCTGTTTTTGAACTGCTGGGCTCAAATGATCTTCCTGCTTCAGCCTCCCAAAATGCTGGGTTACAGGCGTGAGCCACCACACCCAGCCTAGAATGTGAAGTTTTGAAAAGTGCTATGGAGAAAAAGAAAGTCGAGTAGGAACATAGATATATTGCGGGGGGGGGGGGGTGGTTTACAACTTTAATAGGTCTTTAGAGAGGGCTTCAGTGAGAACGTGACATTGAGGAAAGATCTGAAGAAGGTGAGGGATTGAGCCACGAAGTACCAGGCAGAGAACAGCAACTGTCAAGATCTTGAGGTGGGAGTGTCTTCGCTTTGTTCAGGGAGTTGTGAGGGGGTTTGGCTAGCAGAAGCTGAATGAGTATGGAGGAGAACAGCAGGTCATGACAGCAGAAAGGTAAGATGGGGACAGATTGTGTAGGATATTGCGGGCCTTCTGGGCAAGACTAGAAGGGTTCAGAGGGGTCTGGGTAGGAGAGTAGCCTGATTTAACAAGGTGACTTCAGCTATGTTGAAGACATATTAAAGACTGCCAAGGGCAGAAGCAGAGAGACCAAAGAGGAGACGTGCAGCCAGCCAGGTGTTCCTAGTGGCTTAGATGAAGATGATAGCCAGGAGGTGTGAATGGTGGTCAGGTTAGATTATTTTGAAGGTGAGGCTGACTGATTGGATGTGGTATGTGAGTGAGAGTGAGGCATCAAGGGGTGCTTCTACTCATTCACTTGCTCCTATTTTTAAGTGATATCTTTTTTTTTTTTCAAGACAGAGTTTTGCTCTTGTTGCCCAGGCTAGAGTGCGATGACGTGATCTTGGCTCATTGCAACCTCGCTTCCCTGGTTCAAGCTGTTCTGCCTCAGCCTCCCAAGAAGCCAGGATTACAGGCACGTGCCACCACTCCCAGCTAATTTTTTGTATTTAGTAGAGACCGGGTTTCACTGTGTTGGTCAGGCTGGTCTCAAACTCCTGACTTCAGGTGATTTGCCTGCCTCAGCTTCCCAAAGTGCTGTGATTAAAGATGCGAGCCACCGCGCCAGGCCTGATTTTTGTATTTTTGGTAGAGAGACAGTTTCACCATGTTAGCCGGGCTGGTCTCAAACTCCTGACCTCAGTTGATCCACCCACCTTGGCCTCCCAAAGTGCTAGGATTACAGGTGTGAGCCACTGCGTCAGGCCTAAAATTTTATTAAAAAAAATTTTTTTTGTAGAGATGGGTTCTCCCTATGTTGCCTAGATTGGTCTCAAACAATCCTCCTGCCGTGGCCTCCCAGAGTGTTAGGACTATAGGTGTCCAGGCCCTTCTTTCTCTTTGGATGACATAATCTTAAATCTTTTCCCTTGTTAAATCAAGTTTAGCCTACAGCTGCCTCCTTACATATTTTAAGTTTGGCCTAAGGTTTCTCTGTTCATCGTGAACTGTAACCTAAAAGGAAGTATAAACAAACTGTGGTCTACTCTTCTGCCAATCACCAAGTTTGGGCCAATCAAATGTGGCCAAATGTTCAAATTAGGCAAATGCCAAGCTGTAACTAATGCAGCTGTTTCTGTACCTCATTTTCATTTTCCATATGTTACTTTTCTTTTTCTGTCCATAAATCTTCCATTACGTGGCTGTGCTGGAATCTCTGAGTCTACTCTGGCTCAGAAGGCTGCCGGATTCATGAATCATTCACTGCTCAATTAAAGTCTTTTAGATTTAACTTGGCTGAAATTTTTCTTTTATCAGATGGTGTCAGAAGTGGGATCTGAAGTAGAGCTTCTCACAACCCCCAGAGTGCTGAGTGACCAAGCAAAGATCATGGGTAAGTTATCTCTTGGATTCTGAAGCACTATGGATTTGTATTTTGAGCTGTCTGAGTTTTGTTGAGCAAATTTCTTATTTAAACTTGGTTTGGAAATCATGATAAAAACCAGACTGGGTCCAGGACAAGACTGGATTCAGTAATTAACTGATTAACTGGCTTGGATCTAGTTAGAGGCCTCTTACATCTGACTAGATCAGAAACAGGTAGTAATGGCAATATTGCAGGGGGTGTAAAATTTGCTTTTGGAAATTTGCAGGGATTTTTGTGTTCCATTCCTTTGCTTTTCTTGTTGCCCAGGCTGGAGTGCAGTGGCACAATCTCAGCTCACTGCAACCACCACCTCCTGGGTTCAGGTGATTCTCCTGCCTCAACCTCCCGAGTAGCTAGGATTACAGGCGTGCACCACCCCGCCTGGCTAATTTTTGCAGTTTTAGTAGAGACAGGGTCTCACCATGTTGGCCAGGCTGGTCTCAAACTCCTGGCCTCAAGTGATCTGCCCGCCTCAGCTTCCCAAAGTGCTGGGATTACAGCTGTGAGCCACCACGCCCAGCCCAATTCTTGTATTTTTAGTAGAGATGAGGTTTTATTGTGTTGGCCAGGCTAGTCTCAAACTCCTGACCTCAGGTAATCCGCTCGCTTCAGCCTCCCAAAGTGCTGGCGTTACAGGCATGAGCCATCATGCCCAGCCTGCAAAGATTTAATTAATAAGTAAAAGGATTCGTGAGGCTAGTCTTAAGCTGTAGCGAATCTGGTATACTTTGTGCTATAAGTTTTTCTTTCCACATTGTTCTGTCATAAAAAGTGGTACAATAAAATAGAATGTAGGCCTAGGACCCCCTTAAGCTCACTGTTCAAGCCATTCTGGCAAACTTGTCAGTTACAAACTTTGCTAAAGATCCCTGAAACAAAGAAAGCTGGATGAGATTTCCCTCTCTTCTTGTTTAATATCCGTGGGAGCTTGACCACATAGCGATACTTTCTATTGGTCTCCACCATCCAGGGAACAGGAATTTTGGAGTTCATGTCACAGTTAGCTCTAAAAATTATTTTGAGCAGTTAAAAGCCATTTGAGCCGGGCGCAGTGGCCCAAGCATGTAATCCCAGCACTTTGGGAGGCCGAGGCAGGCAGATCACCTGAGGTCAGGAGTTCGAGACCAGCCTAACCAACATGGAGAAACCCTTTCTCTACTAAAAATACAAAATTAGCTGAGCATGGTGGTGCATGCCTGTAATTCCAGCTACTTGGGAGGCTGAGGCAGGAGAATTGCTTGAACACAGGAGGTGGAAGTTGCAGTGAGCCGAGTTCACGCCATTGAACTCCAGCCTGGGCAACAAGAGTGAAACTCTGTCTCAAAAAAAAAAAAAAAAAACAAGCCATTTGAAGTTCAAAATTGACTGCTCTAAACTCCTTCTGGGAAGAGCAATAGAAACTGCTCAATGCTGTGGCTTAGCAGATAAGGCTCGGTATTTTCATAGTGGTGGCCAGGGTTCAATTCCTGGCTTAGGAATGAGTACTTTTGTTTCCAGTGGTAGTTATCCATATGGGTCTGCAGTAACTTCAATTCTTGCCTCCTCAGAAGAAAGAATTCAACTGAGGGCCATAAGGCAGAAGGAGAGACTGAGGCAAGTTTTAGTGCAGGAGTAAAAGTTTATGAAAAGCTTTAGAGCAGTAAGGAAAGTACACCTGGAAGTATAAGCCAAGTGGGTGACTTGAGAGACCAAGTGTGCAGCTTGACCTCTTGACTTGGGGTTTTATACGTTGGGATACTTCCGAGATCTTGTGTTACTTCTTCCTACTCCTGAGATCTTATTGGGAAGCTGCTGATCAGTTTCAGGTGTTTTCTAAATTTTAGGAGATGGCCGTTTCCTGGCACCAGCTGTGACCAATGACTACTTTAAAAAAACAGTTAACAACCTCCTGATGGTCGCCCAACACTCCGTGTGTGTGTGTGTGTGTGTGTGTGTGTGTGTGTGTGTGTGTGTCTCTGTCTGTCTGTCTGTGTGTGGGGAGCTCTCTCCTGCCCTGCTCATACCTAACTAGCTACCCACTGTAACACTTTCTGAATTGATGTCTGTGTGACTTTTACCATTTATTGATTCTGTTTCCCTCCATGACTTCCTGTCTTGAATTTTTCTTTCTCTGAGCACTTAGAAGGTTGCCTTTGGAAAAGTTCAAAGGTAAGAAATATTTGCTGCTTGTTCTGGCTAGAGTTTTGTAATAAGATATTTGGTTCAAAGTCAACTTAATTAAAAGCAGATATTCAAGCTATAAGTATATTGACAAGGCCTTTATGAGTTTTTTTTTTTTTTGATCTTGTTTTTCTGGGAAAAAAAGATTTTTATCTTTTCAGTCAACTGAATTGTTTGTCTCCATTTTGTCTTCTTGCCACTCTTGATGCACACATGAGAGGACTTAAGATAATTTCTTTTTCTTCTTTGAGATGAGGTTTCACTCTTGTTGCTCAGGCTGGAGTGCAGTGGCACAATCTCAGCTCACTGCAACCTCCACCTCCCAGGTTCAGGCGATTCTCCTACCTCAGCCTCCCAAGTAGCTGGGACTATAGGCATGCGCCACCACACCTAGGTAATTTTTTGTACTTGGTAGAAATGAGGTTTCACCACGTTGGTCAGGCTGGTCTCGAACTCCTGAACTCAGGGGATCTATCTGCTTTGGGCTCTCAAAGTGCTAGGATTATAGGCATGCGCCACCACACTCAGCCAGACCTAAGATAATTTCTAACAGCCCAGACTCCTTGGGAAAAACAGAGGCAGTGCCACAGACCCCATTTTGCGAAAAACCTGTTTTCCTCACGAAACCCCAGGAATTGAAAACAGATAAATTCCTTGTATTAATTCATTTTTATGCTGCTGATAAAGACATACCTGAGATTGGGGCATTTACAAAAGAAGGAGGTTTATTGGACTTACAATTCCACATGGCTGTGGAGGCCTCACAATCATGGTGGAAGGCAAGAAGGTGCAAGTCACATCTTATGTGGTTGGCAGCAGGCAAACAGAGAATGAGAGCCAGGCGAAACAGCTTTTCCATTATCAAACCATCAGATCTCGTGAGACTTATTCACTATCATGAGAATAGCATGCGAAAGACCTGTCCCCATGCTTCAATTACCTCCTAACAGGTCCCTTCCACAACATGCGGGAATTCAAGATGATATTTGGGTGGGGACACAGCCAAACCATACTATCCCTCTCAAAATCTAAGGCTAAATGTACTTTTGGATATTCTAGTATATCCAAATACACTAGCTTAGGAACTTGATGTCATAGGCTCCACACCTAGTTGGGTGTCATCCTACCCCCAACTGAGAGATAAGACTCCCACAGGGGATGGGCAGATCAAAAATACATTGATTGGCTTTGGGTTGCTTTGCAATGAAATGTACAGTAAAATCATTGTACTGTCTTGTTCCATAGCATTTCTCTTTTGGGAATCCAGAATTTTTGGAGATCTGTTTGCTTTCCAGCTGTGCCTTTTTATTAGGCCCTAGAAACTGCATGTTTTCCTAGCTTTGTTCCACAAAGGACTCCACCCTGAATCCAGTAATCCAATTAAGAATCTTAAAAACTGGCTAGTGAAAAAATCTTACAACTACTTGATCCTTTTCTGTCTATATATTTAAGTGTTGTGTGTGATGTTGATATGAAAAAGTTCTGATGAATTGGATTAAAATAATAAATACTTAAATATTTTGTCAGAAAAATTAGTCCATTTTCATGCTGCTGATAAAGACACACTCAAGAATGGATAATTTATAAAGAAAAAGAGGTTTAACTGACTCACAGTTCCACATGGCTGGAGAAGCCTCACGTCATGGCAGAAGGGAAAAGGCACCTGTTATACGGTGGTGAGCAAGAGAGAATGAGAATGAAGTGATAGGGTTTCCCCTTATACAACCATCAGATCTTGTGAGACATATTCACTCCATGAGAACAGTGTGGAGGGAAACACCTCTTATAATTCAATTATCTCTCACTGAGTCCCTCACACAACACATGGGAATTATGGGAGCTACAATTCAAGATGAGATTTGGGTGGGGACACAGCCAAACCACATCATTCTGCTCCTGGATTCTCCCAAATCTCATGTCTGTCTTTCTTTCTTTCTTTCTTTCCTTCCTTCCTTCCTTCCTTCCTTCCTTTCCGTTCCTTTCCTTTCCTTTTTTTTTTTTTTTTTTTAAATAAAGATGGGGTTTCACCATGTTGGTCAGGCTGGTCTTGAACTCCCGACCTCAGGTGATCTGCCTGCCTTGGCCTCCAAAGTGCTTGGATTACAGGTGTGAGCCACCACCCCCGGCCCTTTCTTTTTCTTTTTTAAGACAGAGTTTTGCTCTTGTTGCCCAGGCTGGAGTGCAATGGCATGATCTCGGCTCACCATAACCACTGCCTCCTGAGTTCAAGCGATTCTCCTGCCTCAGCCTCCCAGGTAGCTGGGATTACAGGTGCTCGCCATTCTATTTTATAACATCAAGTATTTTAAGACTTTAACATATTTGACAGGCTTCCCAAAATCAAATTTTAGCTTCAAAATTAAGTCTTTTTTAACCTCTAACTTTGGGATGCTACAGAGGACCCTGAAGAATCCAAAAGAAAGGAAAACAGAATTATTTGACATGTTAAGTTACATGGAAAGCATTGTGAAAACAAGAAATACTGTCTATCCTTCTTTGGGTTATATTTTAGTGAGTGTTATTAATACTGTTCCCAAATCGTATGGGATTTATAAAATTCTAATATGTCTGAGTATATGCTGTCAATAATAATTATGGTTATTATATTATTATAGACCACAGATAGCCAAATTTCCTTTTCTATTTTGTCTTTAACTATGACAACTTAGTCATTTCCACAGTTAATTGCTTAATTCTGATGTAATTTCTTAAAGCTTCACAAGCACGCAAAATCCTAGAATATGGTGTCTTTTGGGAGGTTTGTGAAAGGATGGAAAGCACCCTGAAAAGCACTCTTGAATACAGGTTTCTGATCACTTTAGAATCATACCATTTGGACTGAGTAAGAATTCCTGGGATTTTAATGAAAAGACTGGTATATAAAACTGCTAACCCAAGTAGAACAAAAATTAATTGAATACTAAGTGAATACTTTGTTAGATTTTCTTTCTTTCTTTCCCTCCTCCCTCCCTCCCTCCCTCCCTCCTTCCCTCCTTCCCTCCTTCCCTCCTTCCCTCCTTCCCTCCTTCCTTCCTTCCTTCCTTCCTTCCTTCCTTCCTTCCTTCCTTTCCTTCCTTCCTTCCTTCCTTCCTTTCCTTCCTTCCTTCCTTCCTTTCCTTCCTTCCTTCCTTCCTTCCTTCCTTCCTTCCTTCCTTTTTTGGGACAGATTCTCACTCTGTCGCCCAGGCTGGAGTAAAATGGTGCAATCTTGGGGCTCACTGCAACCTCTGCCTTCTGGGTTCAATCAATTCTCCTGCCTCAGCCTCCTGAGTAGCTGGGACTAAGGTGCATGACACCACATTTGGCTAATTTTTTATTTTTAGTAGAGACAGGGTTTCACCATGTTGGCCTGGCTGGTCTCAAACTCCTGATCTCAGGTGATTCACCCGCCTTGGCCTCCCAAAGTGTTGGGATTACAGGCATGAGCCACCACACCTGACCACTTTGTCAGATTTTCATGCTAAATCAGCCAATACTGAAATTGTTTAAATATATAATTTGTATGAATTCCATGGTCTAAGTCAAATTACTTATGATAACTTATCAGATAACCTATGCCCCTAAATTGGAGAAACAACTAGTATTCAAGAGGATATAAGTCCAGTTAGGCATGGATTCATGGAGAAGTGGGGTGGCTGCCTTGTCCTTTCTGAGTCCTTAAAGCTTTTGTTATTAAAAGCTCTTTGTTCTAGGACTCATTATGGAAAAGATAAAATGATCCAAATTAAATATATATTGGTGTGGTGACTTCTAAATTGCTAAAATAGTTTATGACCAATGTTTGGTTTGTTCAACCCATATTCCTGGGAAGACAATCAAAGCTTCATGTACATTCTGCTACCTGATGGGCCATTTAAACATTTATAGAGATAAGTGATTAATTGTCATTTTCAATGCATGTTTTCTGGTTGTATAAGAGCTTTCCCATGCAAGAGGACTGATGTTATAACAGCAGATTATTATGCTACAGGTAAAAAAAAATTTTATGAGGACAATCAACCCCTTCACAATCTAAAACCTGAAGACTGGCTCTTTTGAGAACATCAGAGAAAGACTGCCCTTGCCATCCACACTGCAGCAAAACTTGAGGACTTTGAATCTTGGGTTCATAATCTCACAACTGAGAAGGGTCCCTCCACACTCTTGGAACTGTATCACCATTGGAACCCTTAAGGTAAAGCCAATCAGGGAAGTTTCTCCCCAGAAGAAGATGGTATCCTTGATGTGAACAGCTTTTTCCCAAGATCACACATCAAGGCTTCTCTACTCTCATGAGACTCTTTGAATTCTTTTCCCCCTTGCTTATGCCTCTATGAACAACAGAAGTGAAAAGAGCAGCTGGGCATGGTGGGTCATGCCTGTAATCCCAGCACTTTGGAGGCTGAGGCGGGCAGATCACTTGAGGTGAGGAGTTCAAGACGAGCCTTGCCAACACAGTGAAACCCCTGTCTCTTCTAGAAATACAAGAATTAGCCAGGTGTTGTGGCACACGCCTGTAGTCCCAGCTACTCAGGAGGCTGAGGCAGGAGAATCACTTGAATCTGGGAGGCAGAGTTTGCAGTGAGCCCAGATGGCACTATTACATTCCAGTCTGGGTGACAGAGTAAGACTCTGTCTCAAAAAAAAAAAAAAAAGGAAAGAGGAAAAAAAGAGGGTCTGTGTACACTCATGGGGTATACTTTTATTTGTGAAGGATTTCGTAGCGAGCCTTATACATGGATGACCTTACACCTTGATAGATGGAAGATGAAGGCCCAATGTAGGTGATAATTTTTTTTTTTTGAAACAGAGTCTCACTCTGTCACCCAGGCTGCAGTGCAGTGGTACAATCTCAGCTCACTGCAACCTCTGCTTTCCGAGTTCAAGCGATTCTCCTGCCTCAGTCTCCCAAGTAGCTGGGGCTACAGGTGTGCGCTACCATGCCTGGCTAGTTTTTGTATTTTTTAGTAGAAACAGGGTTTCACCATATTAGACAGGCTGGTCTCAAACTCCTGACTTTGTGATCCACCTGCCTTGGCCTCCTTAAGTTCTGGGATTACAAGCGTGAGCCACCGCGCCCGGCCGTAGGTGAGAAATTTTAATGGTAGATATGTTGCTTCATAATCAGAAACAGAACATTGGTTCACACCTCTTAACCTACATCATAGGTTAAAGAGAACATTGCCAGGAGGCAATGTTCTTCACTCTTCTAGAAGGCCATCATTCGTTAGGTCCTTTTTCCACAGTTTGGAGTAAAAGAGCATCGATTAGAAATGTATGCTTCATGATAGGCTCTATGGCAGATTCTACTGTAACGGATATGATGACACAACAGACTTTAATTTATCTTGTGAACATTATGATAAATAATAGAATTGCTCTAGATGACTTACTGACTAAACAGAAAAATGTCTGTGCAGCTGCTGACACTTGAGCCTATGGAGAAAAATACCTTGTCTTAGGTATTACAGAGGTTCAGTTGAAGGGGATTAATGAAGAGGCTGCTTAGTTAAGCAAGTAGACTGTATATCTAGCTCATGCGTTGATCTATTTGATTTTAGGTGTTGGTTTATGGAGTATGAGTAAAGAACATACTCTAAAACCTTGGTATCATCCTTATGATCATTATACTAATAGCCTCCCTGGTGCGCTGTATTCTCTCAAAAATTTTAAAAGTTTGCATGCAGCCATCACTAAAATGTCAAATGGTTTTGCTTCAGCTGAAATGACAAGGGCTGAAAGAAATGTGTGACCATGGGCCAGGCATGGTTGCGCATGCTTGTAATCCCAGCACTTTGGGAGGACAAGGCAGATCGCTTGAGTCCAGGAGTTCAAGACCAGCCTGGGCAACATGGTGAAATCCCATCTCTACAAAAAGTAAAAAAATTAGCTGGGCATGGTGGTGCATACCTGTAGTCCCGGCTACTCAGGAGGCAGAAGTGAGAAGATCACTGGAGCCCAGGAGGCGGAGGTTGAAGTAAGCTGAGATCGTGCCACTGCACTCCAGCCTGGGTGACAGAGTGAGACCCTGTCTCAAAAAAAAAAAAAAAAAAAAAAAGAAATGTTGACCATGAGGGCACCATAACCTGTGAATGGCACGCTCATACCAGAAATCCAAAATAATGGCAGCTGAGAGTGACACTAAGTTTTGGTCATACTCTCACCTAAGTGAGGAGCAAAATGGGAGAATTTTAAAAACAAAATTGTAGGAGGCCATTGTTTTGGACTGAGTGCATGCACTAGGCCCCAACAGGCAAGACCAAACCAAAATGGGGTCACTTGTGCTAAATGTGACACAATCAAATTAAGACTTTAAGGAAACACATACATCCTAGAGCAGACCAGGCTTTGTTTTTTCTCCTGTAAACAGGATATCCCAGCTTAAGGAAGTACCCTCTACTCTAACCCTTAAAAAAAAAACCCAAAGTCCTTGTTCCCACCTGGCAAAACCCACGTTCTACTGTTTCCCAGTGGGTTTGAAGACCAAATAAATACTTTTGCGGTGGTGACTGTGACGTCAATGGATAAAGTTTTGGTAAATTTCTCAAAATTGAGAGGATGAACAAAAGTGGGGAATTGTTAAATCAAGTTTAGCCTAAAGCGGCTTCCATATGTATTTTGAGTTCAGCGTAAAGGTTTCATCATGAACTAGAGCCTAAAGGGAAATGTAAACAAACTGTAGTCTCCTCTTGTGCCAATCACCAAGTTTTGGCCAATCAAATGTGGCTAAATGTTCACACTATGTTCAAATAAGGCAAATGCCAAGCTATAACCAATGCAGCTGTTTCTGTACCTCACTTCCGTTTTCTGTGTGTCACTTGACTTTTTCTGTCAGTAAATCTTCCATCATGTGGCTGCGCTGGAGTCTCTGAGCCTACTCTGCCTCGGGAGGCTGCCTGGGTTGTGAACCATTCATTGCTCAATTAAACTTGTAATTGAGGCTGGGCATAGTGACTCATGCTCGTAATCCCAGCGCTTTGGGAGGCTGAGGTGGGTGGATGATTTGAGGTCAGGAGTTCAAGACCATCCTGGCCAACATGGTGAACCCCTGTTTCTAGTAAAAATACAAAAATTAGCCAGGTATGGTTGTATTGGCTGTAATCCCAGCTATTTGGGAGGCTGAGGGAGGAGAATTGCTTGAACCCGGGAGGCAGAGGTTGCAGTGAGCTAAGATTGTGCCACTACACTCCAACCTGGGCAATGGAGTGAGACTACGTCTAAAAAAATAAAAGGATTCAGCTAAAGTTTTTTTAAATCACCCTTCTGCCCATATTTTTTGATTTTTTAAAAAAGCAGTTTACTCACCAAAGTAGAGTCCACACTTCCATTTTCATCTATGACAGTAATACATCTGTAGTGAGAAAGGCCTGCGTTTACGCTGCAGTGGTCATTTTCTGAGGACGACTATTGTCCATTTTGTGCAGATGTTGTTTTATGCACATCATATCAGTTTAACTAAAGAGCTTGAAACAAATTCACCATTTTTCTGTCCTGTCCTGACCTTCATTTTTATTGGCTAACAAACGTCAGCTTCCTTAATGCCATCAAAATAAAGTCTCTGCATTTTCTTTGGCAGCAGTGGGCTTTAAAAACATTTTTAGGCTGGGCGTGGTGGCTCACACCTTTAATCCCAGCACTCTGGGAGGCTGAGGTGAGGTCAGGAGTTCCAGATCAGCCTGGCCAACATCTCTAATAAAAAAATACAAAACTTAGCTGGCAGCAGTGGTGCGTGCCTGTAATCCCAGCTGCTTGGGAGTTTGAGGAAGAATTGCTTGAACCTGGGAGCAGAGGTTGCAGTGAACTGCTCTTCAGCCTGGGCAACAGAGCAAGACTCTGTCTCAAAAATTAAAAAAAAAAAATTTAGTAAAAAAATCGAGATGGGGTATTTCTATTTTTCCCAGGCTGGATGCAAACTCCTGAACTCAAGAAGTCCTCTCACCTCAACCTTCAGAGTAGCTGGGAGTACAGGTCTGAGCCACCATGCCTGGCTCAGCAGTGGGCTTCTGAAGGAAGAGCTGTGCTTTTTCTTTCATTAACCACGCCGGACTGCATGATTGGAGGATGTATTCCTGGTTTCAGGAGTCCTCTGTGAACCTCTGTTTAGCCTTTGGTTCCCCTGCAAGGCTTCCTGGACTCCAAGGTTAGCTCCTGAGAAAGGCTTCAAAGCTTCACAAAGAGTTACAAGCCCACATTATTTTGATTATTTTATATAATATTTTGATTTCAAAATAAAGAGGAAGAAAAATAAGGAAAATGTCTAGGAAATTAGGGCAACAATTATAAATTGTTGCACCACCGCAGCCAGCTCATTTTTGTATTTTTTTATTAGAGATGGGGTTCCACCACGTTGGCCAGGCTGATCTGGAACTCCTGACCTCACCTCAGCCTCCCAAAGTGCTGGGATTACAGGTGTTAGCCACCACACCCAGCCTAAAAATGTTTTTAAAGCCCACTGCTGCCAAAGAAAATGCAGAGACTTTATTTTGATGGCATTAAGGAAGCTGATGTTAATGAGCCAATAAAAATGAAAGTCAGGAAGGGAAAATGGTGAATTTGTTTCAAGCTCTTTGGTTTGTAATTATAGTTTATAATTATAAATTTTTAACAATTTATAATTGTTGCCCTAATTTCCTAGACATTTTCCTTGTTTTTCTTCCTCTTTACTTTGAAAATGTTCAAATCTACGGCAAAGGGTATGGAAGGCAGAATAATGGTCCCCCAAAGATGTCCACATTCTAATTTCTGGAACCTGTGCATGTGTCATCTTAGATGGCAAAATGAACTTTGCAGCAGTGATTAAGTTGAGGGTCTTGAGATGGGAAGAGTGTCCTGGATTATACAGGTGGGCCCAGTGTAATCACATGAGATCTTTAAAGGCAGGTAAAGGGTCAGACAAGGGTAGAGAAGGCAGGCAGAGGGTACAGAAATGGAAATGTGATGATCAGAGCAGAGGTTAGAGTGATGTGTTTTGAAGACAGAGGAAGGAGCCAGGAGCTAAGGTGTGTGGGTGGTGTTTGAATCAGGAAAAGGAAACATTCTTCTTTGAGCCCTGAGAAGAAACACAACTCTGCCAACACCTTTCAGCTCCATAAGGCTCATTTTGAATTTCTGACTTCTAGAACTTTAAGAAAATACATTTGTGTTGTTCTAAGACACCAGGTTTGTGGTAATTTGTTAAGAGCAGAAATAAGAAACAAAGTGCGAAAGATTGGCAATGAATTCCTTCATCTAGACATTTTGCTACATTTGTTTTTTCTCTCTCTCTCTTACACTATGGTTTGTTGAAGAATTTGGGATGAGCTGCAAGTGTGACACTTTTGTTTTTTTTCAGAGTCTTGCTCTGTCACGCCCAGGCTGGAGTGCAGTGGCGCGATCTCGATTCCCTGCAACCTCCGCCTCCCAAGTTCAAGCAATTCTTCTGCCTCAGTCTACCAAGTAGCTAGGATTACAGGCGGCCACCACCAGGCCTGACTAATATTTTGCATTTTTAGTGGAGACAGGGTTTCACCATATTGGCCAGGCTGGACTCAAACTCCTGACCTCAGGTGATCCACCTGCCTCAACCTCCCAAAGTGTTGAGATTACAGGCGTGAGCCAATGCACCGGCCTGTGACACTTTACCTTTAATCATTTCAACATTAATCTCCCAAACAATACAAATATCACTCAAGAAATTTTACATTAACAAAATACTAGTACTTAATAATAGCTAATATTAAATTTCACGAATTATTCCAATAATGTTCTTTAGAGCTTTTTGTGATCCAGAATCCAACCAGGAATTACGCGTTGCACTTATTTGCCATGTGTACCTAGGCTCCTTTAATGTAGACTAGTAACTGAGATTATTTTTCGTCTTAATGATATGATCATTTTTGAAGAGTCCAGAGGGTCAACCATTTTGCCGAATGTTCCTTAATTTGAGTTTGTCTGGCTGCTTCCTTCAGGTTATTAGTTCCAGGCTAAACATCTCTGGCAGGAATATATGTTGTTGCTGTTTTGTCCTCAGAGCATCTAGGGGACAGACAATGTCAGCTTGTCCCCCCGGGTAACTGATAAAGGACCTTACCTAGCACATACTTTATCATTGGTATGTGTGTATAGAAAAAACACACTACATATAAAGTTGGTCCTGTCATTGGTTATAGGTATCTATTGGGGTCTTGGAACATATGCCCGGAAGATAAGAGGGAGTGGCTGTATTTCTTCTTTTTCTAAAATAAGAAATAAGAATAAAATTATGATATTGGCTGGCGTGGTGGCTCATATCTGTAATCCTAGCACTTGGAGGGCCAAGTGGGAAGATTACTTGAGCCCAGGAGTTTGAGACTAGCCTGGGCAATATAGTGAGACCTGATCTTTACAAAAAACTAAAAACATTAGCTAGGCATAGTGGTGTGTGCCTGTAGTCCTAGCTACTTGGAAGGTTGAGGTGGGAAGATCACTTGAGTCTGGGAGGTTGAGGCTGCCGTGAACCATGATCACAGCACTGTACTCCAGCCTGGGCAACAGAGTGAGAGGCTCTGTCTCAAGAACAACAAAAAAATTATGATATTCACTTTGGCAGAAGATTAAGATGTATAACAAAGTATAGTTGCTTCACACCTTTGTCTAGTTTTTCATAAAATTTTAACTGGAAATATTGTCAATAAGGGGTTCCTTTGAGATTATTTTTTCTTGTGGTCAGGAATTTTAGGTCTCTCTCCCTTTCTCTCTCTTTCTCAATCTCTCTCTCTCTCTCTCTCATACACACACACACACACACACACACACACACACACACACATTTTACTAAGCAGAAAGGAATTTATTTTAGAATCTCAGAACTATTCTAGAATAATGGAAAGTGGGAAGGCTGGCATGGCATCCTAGGCTTGGAAAATGGGCTGGAACTCAAAGGAGGGTGAACTTCAGGGAACACCACTGTGGTTGGTCACAGCCCCAATCTTGTCAGGATGCGGCTGCTGGCTCCCTGGCTGTCAGGCTCTCTGAGGCTGCTCTGGTCTGCTGACGCTGCCACTACTGTGGTCATTACTGAACTGACTCTGACTTTGTTCTCTGTCTGAAGATTTAGAATTCTGGGCTGCAACACCGACTGGCCAAGCCTACGTCCTCAGCCTGCATCATACACTGTCCAGAGGGGTACGAGGGAGAATCAGACCTTCAGATTCCTTAGTTACAGGTGGGGCCCTGCCTCCCTCCAAATCTTACATGATACAGGGTGTGAGAGCAATTCCTCTAAAAGAGAAAAGGTGTTCTGGTGTGGGGTAGCCAGAAAAGGGTCAAAGGTCCACTCTACTCAGCCCCCAAAAGAGAAGGGTGCAGGCTTTTCCATGAAAGAAATAATTCTTCTAATGAATAGTATCTCCAAATAAGGGATCTCTGGTTCTGGGGGAACTGCAAATGGATAGTGAACATAAAACGTGCCATCTCACTATTCTACCAGGAAGTGGGAATTAGAACAGGAAGATGCCCTGAGAGGATTTTGAACAGGGGACGGATGTAGCCAGAATGCTCACTTTCCAAGGGAGAGCCCCTTCATTCAAAGTGAAACTTAATGCAGCATATAACCCACTTGAAATGTCTCAACTTGTAAGTGATATGGATTACAAAATTTAAAAATGCTGCAGTAATGGTATTTTTATTTTTAATTTAATTAATTTTTAATTTTTTTTCAGCCAAAGATTTTATTTTATTTTTTATTTTTAAATTTTTATTTTAGGTTTAGGGGTATATGTGCAGATTTCATGTGTAGGCAAATTGCATGTTGTGGGGGTTTGGTGTACAGATTATTTCGTTATCCAGGTAATAAACATAATACCTGATAGGTAGTTTTTTGATCCTCACCCTTCTCCAACCCTCCACTCTTTAGTAGGCTCTGGTGCCGTTGTTCCTTTCTTTGGCTCTACGTGTACTTAATATTTAGCTCCCTTTTATAAATGAGAAAATGGGGTATTTGGTTTTCTGTTCCAGTGTTAGTTTGCTTAGGATAATGGCCTCCAGATCCATCTACGTTGCTGCAAAGGACATGCTCTTATTCCATTTTACGGGCTGCATAGTATTCCATGGTATGGATGGGCCACATTTTCTTTATCCAGTCTACTGTTGATGGGCATTTAGGTTAATTCTATGTCTTTGTTACTGTGAATAGTGCTGCCATGAACATATGTATGCATGTGTCTTTAGTAGTATCACTGATTTTCCTTTGGGTATGTATCCAATAATAGGATTGCTGGGTGAAATGGTAGCTCTGTTTGAAGTCCTTTGATAAATTGCCAAACTGCTTTCCACAGTGGCTGAACTAATTTACATTCCCATCAGCAGTGTATAAACATTCCCTTTTCTCCACAACCTCAACCACGTCTATTATTTTTTGACTTCTTACTAATAGCCATTCTGATTGGTGTGAGATGCTATTTCATTGTGGTTTTGACTTGCATTTTTTTAACGATTAGTGATATTGAGCATTTTTTCATATGTTTCTTGGCTACATGCATGTCTTCTTTTGAAAAGTGCCTGTTTATATTCTTTGCCCACTTTTTAATGGGGTTGTTTTTTTCTTGTAAATTTGTTTAAGTTCCTTGTAGATTCTGGATATTAGACCTTTGTCAGATACATAGCCTGCAAATATCTCCTCCAATTTTGTGAGTTGTCTATTTACTCTGTTGATAGTTTCTCTTGCTGTGCAGAAGCTCTTTATTAAATACTGCAATTAGGTTCCATTTGTCAATTTTTGTTTTTGTTGCAATTCCTTTTGGTGTCTTCATCATGAAATCTTTGCCAGGGCCTATGTCCAGGATGGTATTTCCTAGGTTTTCTTCTAGGGTTTTTTTATAGTTTTGGGTTTTACATTTAATCTTTAATCAGCTTTAGTTGATTTTTGTATATGGTGTGAGAAAGGGGTCCAGTTTCAATCATTTGCATATGGCTATCCAGTTATCCCAGCACCATTTATTGAATAGGGAGTCCTTTACCCTTTGCTGGTTTTTGTTGACTTTGTCAAAGATTAGACGGTTGTAGGTATGTGGTTTTATTTCTGGGCTTTCTAGTCTGTTCCATTTGTCAATGTGTCTGTTTTTGTACCAGTACCCTGCTGTTTTGGTTACTGTAGCACTTCAGTATAGTCTGAAGTCTGGTAATGTGATGGCTCCAGCTTTGTTCTTTTTGCTTAGAATTGCTTGGGCTATTTGGGCTCTTTTTTGGTTCCATGTGAATTAAATTAAATTTAATTAATTAATTTTTTTTTTTGAGACAGCATCTCCCTCTGTTGCCCAGACTGGAGTGCAGTGGTATGATTTTGGCTCACTGTAACCTCCACCTCCTGCGTTCAAGTGGTCTTCCTACCTCAGCCTCCTGAGTAGCTGGGATTACAGGCATGCGCCACCATACCCGGTAAGTTATGTGTTTTTAGTAGGGACGGGGTCTTACCAAGTTGCTCAGGCTGGTCTCAAACTCCTGACCTCAGGTGATCTGCCCACCTCAGCCTCCCAAAGTGCTGAGATTATAGGTGTGAGCCACTGGACCCAGCTGAGAATGTCATCAGTGGTTTGAATAGCATTGATTGTGTAAATTGCTTGGGGCAGTATGGCCATTTTAACAATATTGATTCTTCCTATCTATGAGTATGGAATGTTTTTCCATTTGTTTATATTGTCTCTGATTTCTTTGAGCAGTGTTTTGTAATCCTCATTGTAGAGATCTTTCACCTCCCTGGTTAGCTATATTCTTAGGTATTTTATTCTTTTTGTGACAATTGTGAATGGGATTGCATTCTTGATTTGGCACTTAGCTTGGATGTTGTTGGTGTATAGAAATGTTACTGATTTTTGTACATTGAATTTGAATCTTGAAACTTTTCTGGAGTTGCATATCAGATCTAGGAGATTTTGAGCAGACACTCTGGGGATTTCTAGGTATAGAATCATATCATTTGCATACAGAGATAGTTTGACTTCCTCTTTTTCTATTTGGATGCCTTTTATTTTTTTCTCTTGCCTGCTTGCTCCGGCTATGACTTCTAACACTATGTTGAATAGGAGTGGTGGGAGTGGGCATCCTTGTCTTGTTCTGGTTCTCAAGGGGAATGCTTCCAGCTTTTGCCCATTCCATATGATGTTGGTGGTGGGTTTGTCATATATGGCTCTTATTATTTTGAGGTAAGTTCATTCAGTGCCTAGTTTGTTGAGGACTTTTAACATGAAAGCATGTTGGGATTTTGTTTTTTAAATTTGGTTCTAGCAGTCTCCTAGAACACCAAACATTTTCAATTAATCATTTAATCTGTAGCAGACCCTGGTTATAGATCTGCTTGAGGTCTATTTGCACAGTTGTAGACATTTTATCATTCTGTCTTTCAATAAATATCTTCTGAATTCTCTCATAAGCAATGCAGTGTGTAAGTATACCTTAGTAGGTAGCAGTAGGCCTTACGTAAAACAAGAGAGCTTTTGCACAGGCCAAATAGGAAAGTAAAAAATCCGTAAAGAATAAAATATTGGTGCTATACACACCTGTTCATTGAGTTTGGGGCTTTCCAGCTGAGGTGAGCTCTGATGGCAATGGTATCAGAGAAATCCAGGTTTTTGAGATAATCTTTCTTAATGATAATCACACCTTTCACATGTTTATATACGTTCTCATTTTGCTCTTATCATTTCACTCCTCACAACAGTCCTATGAGGTAGAGCTCGTTATTCACATTTCTATTTTTTTTTTTTTTTGAGTTGGAGTCTGGCTGCATTGTCTAGGCTGGAGTGCAGTGGCGAGATCTTGGCTTGTTGCAACTTCCACCTCCTGGGTTCAAGCAATTCTCCTGCCTCAGCCTCCCAAGTAGCTGGAATTACAGGTGTGTGCCACCACTGCCAGCTAATTTTTGTATTATTTGGTAGAGATGGGGTTTCACCATGTTGTCCAGGCTGGTCTTGAACTCCTGACCTCAAGTGATCTGCTTGCTTTTGCCTCCCAAAGTTCTGGGATTACAGGTGTGAGCCACTGCACCCCGCCTTGTTATTCACATTTTACTGACATGAAAACCGAGGTCCAGAGAGATGAAGTGGTTTGCCCAATATCACGTCTAGTACCAGATCTTAGATTGGAGCTCAAGTCTGTGGGCTTGCAGGAAGGTCTCATTCCGGCGTACCAACTCTATGCTAATGTCAGAGCTAGCATTTTTTTCACCAAATCTAAGATGCCATCAATAAAATGCACCATTGTTTTATGTACCACTCAAGATGAAATACAAACTATGATATGCCATTGAATGAAGATGCACTTAATATCAGAGATATTAAAGTGTTAGACACAGTCTTTTTTTTAAAATTTAATTTATTTTTATTTTTTGAGATAGAGTCTTGGTCTGTCGCCCAGGCTGGAGTGCAGTGGCACAATCTTGGTTCACTGCAACCTCTGCCTCCAGGGTTCAAGTGATTCTCCTGCCTCAGCCTCTTGAGTAGCTGGGATTACAGGCCTGCGCCACCACGCCCAGCTAATTTTTGTATTTTTAGTAGAGACGGGGTTTCACCATGTTGTTCAGGCTGGTCTTGAACTCCTGACCTCATGATCTGCCTGCCTCAGCCTCCCAAAATGCTGGGATTATAGGCATGAGCCACCATGCCCGGCTTGTTAGACATAGTTTTATAGGTAGCATAAATTTTATTTGGACTGGGCACGGTGGTTCACACCTATAATCCCAGCACTTTGGGAGAATGAAGTGGGGGGATTACTTGAGCCCAAAAGTTAGAGACCAGCCAGGGCAACATAGTGAGACCCCATCTCTACAAAAATTTAAAAAATTATCTGGGTATGGTGGCATGTGCCTGTAGTCCCAGCTACTCAGGAGGCAGAGGTGAGAGTATTGCTTGAGCCAAGAGGGTCAAGGCTGCAGTTAGCCATGATTGTACTACTGCACTCCAGCCTGGGTGACAGAGCAAGACCATGTCTCAAAAAAAAAAAATCGAATATTTGTCTTGAACTTAGATACAGTTCAATTTTCTTTTGTTAACATATCTGGAAATACATAGTTCAATATTTTCTCTCCACAAATAAATAGTTAAAGGTTAACACATACAGTGCCTCATAAATCCTTTCTTAAGAACTGCTGTGAGAAACATGTAAACAGTGAAAAGTTCGTGTTATTGTGTTAAGATAATAATGGGCATAAGGGATGTGGCAACACGGAGGAGGAAGTGATCCATTCCATTATTGAGGGAGAAGAGGCGTGGGTGACATTTATACCCAGGAAATTGAGGAATGACACTAGGATAGAAATGGCAAAGCAGGTATTGAAGCATCAGAGGAAGTTTGTCCTGGATTAGTGATTCCAAAATGTAATCTGGGGGCCAGTGTTACTCTAGAATGACACCCGACAAGAGTGTTTTCATTGGTTTGCAGCAAAATGAGAAAAGTAAGAAAAAATATTATTTTTCATAAATTTTATTCAAGCTGAATTTTTTTTTTTTAAACAGAGTCTCATTCTGTTGCCAAGCTGGAGCGCAGTGGCGCTATCTCAGCTCACTGCAACCTCCGCCTCCTGAGTTCAAGTGATTCCCCTGCCTCAGCCTCCCAAGTAGCTGGGACTACAGGCACACACCACCACGCTCGGCTAATATTTTGTATTTTAGTAGAGATGGGGTTTCACCATGTTGGCCAGGAGGGTCTCCATCTCCCGACCTTGTGATCCACCTGCCTCGGCCTTGAAAATCCCCAAAGTGCTGGGATTACAGGCATCAGCCGCCATGCCCGGCCTTGAAAATTTATATTTATTTTGAGATATGTCTTTCCTGTGCTGTCATTAATGTATATATCTGTGAAATCAGTTATAGTTCTATATATAAGCATCAAGCAATTAGGAAATAAAATTTCAAAAATATAGCATTTATAATAGCATCCGAAATGTCAAACACTGCCAGTGTGGTGGTTCATGCCTGTAATCTCAGCACTTTGGGAGGCCAAGGTGTGAGCATTGCTTGAGCCCAGGAGTTCGAAACCAGCTAGGGCAACATAGTGAGATCCCATCTCTACAAAAAATAAAACAATTAGCTGGCCGTGGTGGTGTGTACCTGTGTTACCAGCTACTTAGGAGGCTGAGGTGGGAGAATCACTTGCCTGGATGGCAGGGTAAGACCTTGTCTAAAAAAAAAAAAAAATCAAATACTAAGAAACAACAAATGATACACAAATCCCTATAAGGAAGCTATAAGATATGAAAAAAACAATAAAAACCCAAATAAATGAGGAAACAGGCCACAGTCGATATTTTAAAAATATAAATTATTTCTAAAATGATCTATAGAGTCAATGTAATTCCAATAAAATCCTAAAGGGTGTATGTGTGTGTGTGTGCATGTGTGTGTGTGTAGAGGCAAATGACCAAGAATAACCAAAAAAGAAGAACAAAGTGAGGAGCCTTGCTCTACTGGATGTCAAGACATTTCATAAATCTAAACCATTTGCATGAGGTACAAGCACAAGGAAGTGCTGATTTCCATCACAGTTAAGCTAGTGATGACTTTTAGGGAAGAGAGAGGTCTGTTATCTGGAAGGAGCAGATGGGAAGCTTCTGGGTCCTGGCAAAATTTCATTTATTGGCTAGGATGATAATTACATGGATATTTGCCTTTTTGTAATTCATTAAACTGCAAATTTAATGTCTTATATCTTTTTCCATATGTGTAACTTTTACAATAAAGTTTCTTTTGTTTTCAGTAATAAAGCATAACCAAGTCACTTGGAGATGCAGATGTGGGGCTGGAGTCAGTTGGTTGGGAGGGGCTTTCTTCCACAGCTTCTCTCTTCATGCACAAACATACTGTCACATACATACCTATACTCCCAGCAAGTTGGGAGGCTGAGGCAGGAGGGTTGTTTGTGCCCAGGAGTTCAAGACCAGCCTGGCAAACATGATGAGAACCCGTCTCTACAAAAAATACAAAAATTAACAGGGTGTGATGGTGTGTGCCTGTAATCCTAGGTACTTGGGAGGCTCAGGCAGGAGGATCACCTGAGCCTGGGGGGTTGAGACTGCAGTAAGCCAAGATTGTACCACTGTACTCCATCCAGCCTGGGCAACAGAGTGAGACCTTGTCTCAACATACATACATACATAAAAGAGAAGCTGCTGTCAAGCAAGCCTGGATCTTGCCCTCTCTCTCGATTTTCTATTTCATGAGTTAATAGATTTACTTTTTTTTTTTTTTGTATTTTTAGTAGAGATGGGTTTCACCATGTTGGTCAGGCTGGTCTTGAACTCTTGACCTCTTGATCTGCCCGCCTCAGCCTCCCAAAGTGCTGGGATTACAGGTGAGAGCCACCACACCTGGCTACTGTTTAAAAAAGCCACTTTGAGATGGGGTTTCTATAGTTATACCTAAAAGCAACCAGACTGAACTAAATGAATGTCCAGGGCAGTGGGGTTTGGAGGAAGTTGTGTGGGGAACAGATTCAAGAGGAAGTAGAGGTAGAATCAATGTGACACAATCACTGATTGGATAACAATGATTAGAAGGGATAATGTCCCTAAAATAGAACTACCATTTTCCCAGTCTATTAGATGGCATCATGTACCACTAAGGATGATGATATTAAAGATACCAAAATACAAACAAAGTGTCTTAGAATCAACTAAAGAAAGTACTACAAGAAGTCTACATTTTCTTTTTTTTTTTTTGCAAATATGTTACTGTTTTATTAAGCCATTAGGTTTTCAGGTGGTTAGTTACACAGTAATGAACAACTGAAGGGATGTTTAATTTTTTTCTCTAGATCTTGGGCCCTTGCTGTTAAGTTTATATACATGTATTTACTATTGTAAACTGTAGCCTTAGAGACCTCTATTTTTTTTTCTTTTTTTTTGAGATGGAGTTTCGCTCTTGTTGCCCAGCCTGGAGTGCAATGGTGTGATCGCAGCTCACTGCAACCTCTGCCTCCTGGGTTCAAGCGATTCTCCTGCCTCAGCCTCCCAAGTAGCTGGGATTACAGGCACCTGCCACCATGCCCGGCTAATTATATATTTTTAGTAGAGATGGGGTTTCACCATGTTGATCAGACTGGTCTTGAACTCCTGACCTCAAGTGATCCACCTTCCTTAGCCTCCCAGAATGCTGGGATGACAGGCATAAGCCACCACACCTGGCCAAGACCTCTATTTCTAAGAGGTTGTTGTTTATAAATATGAAAGCTGAGTATGTTAATTTTGTTACCTATACTGATGAGTTAATTTAGTTTCTAATAGATTTAATTTTATTTAATTATTTTCTGTATACACAGAGCAAATAGCTTCTAACAGATTTTAAATTTACGAAAGTATAACATTTTTTGGATTTTTTTTCTTTTTGGGTGCTATTTTATTTTCTTCTAGCAATATATGAGTATTTTGTGCAAATCAGTACTTTGAACCGACAAATAGGAAATATTAGCTTAACAAAAAAGAGATTCACAATCTTCGTTACGAAAAGATCGCAGTATTATTAATGCTGTAATGACATGATGTATTAGGTGTATAATATCACTGGGGAAGAACTGAGCAATTCTATTATAGCTGAAGGGTAGGATTTGAGAACTTCATGACATAGGAACAGCAATAAGATAGAAGGTTTGAAGCATTAGAGAAGTTTCGTATTGATTCAGCCTCAAATGAATTCTGTAGGAAATTTTCCCTAGTTTGTTGCCAAATGACAAAATTAAGGACAAAGTAGTGAGTCTTTGTATGAAACGAAATTTATTCAAACTAAAGGTTTATATTTATTGCTTTTTAAAATTTTTTATTCTTTTTGTGTATGTTTTGTATCTCTTTCTCCTCCATTCCTTTTTACCAATTTATTCAGAAATGATCATTTTCCCTTTTTGTTAAAATTTCCTTTTTCTATTTCTATGAAAGGATAATTACAGTCAGTGTTTAATTTTATTTATTTATTTATTGAGAGATAAGGTGTTGCTGTGTTACGTAAGCTGGAGTACAGTGGCATGATCATAGCTCACTGCATCCTCTATCTCCGAGGCTCAAACAACCCTCCCACCTGGCTTCAGCCCCAGCTAAGGCTACAGGCAAGTGCCCCCAGGCAGGCTAACTTTTTTATTTTTATTTTTAGTAGAGAAGAGGTCGCCCTATGTTGCCCAGGCTGGTCTCAAACTCCTGAGCTCAAGTGATCCTCCTGCCTTGGTCTCCCAAAGTATTGGAATTTCAGCCAGTGTGCCAGGCCAACAGATGCTTAATTTGGATTAAGTTTTTATTTTGCAAGAAAGAAAGACACAACAACCCAAAATCAACACCAGCTCGTTAGTCTCTTCGTCTATTTGTTTAGTTTTCATAGACCTTGACATAGGTCCACGAAACCCCCAGATCTGGGAGCAACACTAGTACGTGTTACTTAGGATTTGTTTGTTCTTTAGATCCTGTTAATTCCACTGTATAAATAACCTCTTTGAAATAACCAGAAGCCTCCCCTGCACTGGGCATTGTGCCAGGGAAGGGTGAGGCTGGAAGCCTGGGTTTGGCCCCACTGGGCTTTCTCCATAAAGGTTTCAGCACCTCATCCCACATCAGGAGCCTTTTTGGAGAAAGCTCTACTCCACTGAGCTCAGGCCGCAGTGGAGGGAGGGAGTGAAGGAGCTCTCTGTGCTCAAGGAAAGTGCAGCTGAGTCTCAGACAAGGTCTGTGAGTTGGGGGAACCCTATTTTCAGCTTAGGTCTGCTTTTGGTCTCGGCGATGTGTGAAGTTTAAACAAAAGGCAAGGGGTTTTGGAGTCTTTGTAGGACTCAACAGAGATGGGACAGGGATGTAGAGAAAAATGATGGTCAAGATGGTGACCTTCATTTTGCTTTTCTGTAGATTACAATGAACCAACTCAGCTTCCTGCTGTTTCTCATTGTGGCCACCGGAGGATGGAGTACAGGTGAGTCACGCTGCTAGGGACAGCAGTTCCTTTAGCTGGGTGGCTCCAGGGATCAGGATCCTGGTCTCTCCCACGACACAGAGGATGTCTTTGAGATGCACAGAGGCCGACCTGCATGTAGACCGAGTGCCGATTTCTGGTCTCTGGTGCGCTCTGGCCTGTGGCAGTGAAGGTGTTGCTTGAGGCACGTCCTGGTCCAGGCTCTGTGCTTTTGTGTGGCCTTGAGGGGGCTCTGGTAAGAACTGTGTCACCTCCCAGCCACTGCCCACTCCTGTGGCCTTGGCTGTGGGATTTCCATGGAAACTACAGGGCCTGCTTTGTGCCTGGAGAATGTTCTCTTCACAGTCTTCTTCTTTACAACAAGAATAACAATGACATTTTAAAATTTGTATTTTTCTTCCTGTTTTTAATTTTTTAATTTTTAAAGAAAAGCTGTTTCTAAATATCTTCATCTTTGCAAAAGCACCATTTATTAACTGTGTTTTAGGTATGAGGAAACTGAGGTCAGTCACCTCTGACCTCAAAGTTTTCCCTCAAACTGTTAGAAGAGTTTGCAGACTCTTTAGAGGTTAGTCTCACCACTCCCTAGAGCACACTCCATGTTTCAGCCATATTAAGCAGCTTGTATTTCTACAGCTGTATTGCACTACATTTTTTTTTTCTCTAGACCTTTGGATATGCTGTTTTCCCTGCCTTGAATTCTCTTCCTACTGTTAAATCATATTTATTCTCTCAGAATAAGCTAAGATGTCACCTGGACTGGAAGCTCTTCTGTGACTAAGACATGACACAACCCCTCTTGCGTCCTCCTTCCAGGCACCTCCCCTGCCCACTGTCTGGCCTCTCCATTCTGCAGAGTCTTTCTTTTACCATTTATTCTTCCCAATACAATTTTCTGTTGACTTGTCAGCAATTCCCTCTAGAGGCAAGTTCTTGCTGGGGACGTTTAATGTCTTTGATTACTCAGTGCTTAGGGAAGGACCCAGCACAAGGACAGGTCACGTGGCAGGAGGCGTGCATTAAGCCTATGCTGGCTGTTGGGTCGGATGGGCTAAGTGAATAGGACGCTGATGGGCTGAGTGGTTATGACACTGGCTATCTCAGGCCTTACCACCCTGGCAGTGAGATTCTGCTACAGTGATGGAATAAGTGTGGGACTGGTGACAGGAGAGGCTAGGTTTTGGGTCAAACCAGGAATGAGAATAAAACTCTTGTGTATTCTCTAGGTGAGGCTAATACTTGCTCCAAGGAATCGGCCTGTTCTTCGTCTCTATCTCTGCCCAGAAGCTGCAAGGAAATCAAAGACGAGTGCTCTGATGCATGTGGTGAGTGATGAAACATTCAAACAGAGCTCAATCAGGGTATCAGGATTGTGTCTTCTGGGAGTCTTTTTGTTTTTGTGTTTTAGTTAAAAAATTGTGGTAAAGTATATGTTTATTACAATTTGCTATACAATTGGACGTTTTAAACAATTTTAAACGTGCAATTCAGTGGCATTAATTACTTTCAAGGCTGTGTACCATCACTGCTGTCCATATGCAGAACTTTTTCATTACCCCAAACAGAAACTCTGTACTTACTAACATGGAAGGGCTGGGTGTGGTGGCTCATGCCTGTAATCCCAGCACTTTAGGAGGCTGAGGCGGGTGGATCATTTGAGGCCAGGAGTTCAAGACCAGCCTGGCCAACATGGTGAGACTCTGTCTCTACTAAAATACAAAAAATATTTTGTGTAGTGGTGCACACTTATAATTCCAGCTACTTGGGAGGCTGAGGTGGGAGGATCACTTGAACTCAGGAGGCAGAGGTTGTAGTGAGCCAAGACAGTGCCCATGCACTCTAGCCTGGGCGACAGAGTGAGACTCTGTCTCAAAAAAACAAAAACAAAACAAAAAATAACATAGTTATTAAGTAATAACACCCTTCCCTCAGTCTCTGGTAGCTACATTCGACTTTCTGTCGCTATGAATTTGCCTAGTGTAGTTACCTCATGTAATTGGAATCATATGGTATTTGTCCTTTAGTGTCTGTCTTATTTCACGTAGCACAGTGTTTTGAGGGTTTATCCATGTTGTAGCATGGGTATTTCATTCCCTTTTATCGGTTGTAGACACATATATGCACACACAACACGTTTTATTTATTCACCCATTGGCGAATATTTGAATTGTTTCTTCTGTTTGGCTCTTGTGACTAATGCTGCAATGAACATTGGTATAAGAGCATCAGCTTGAGGCCCCATTTTCAATTCTTTTGGGGACAGACCTGCAGTGGAATTGCTGGGTCATATGATAATTTGATGTTTAACTTTATGAAAAATATCACTGGGATTTTATATAATTCTGTGTTCTGCCTCAGTTACAGGAACATGATCTTCTGAACTCAGGGAGGCCCCAGTACCCCTAGGAGTACTCAGTGATGTGACTCAGAAAGGGAGCCCTTAGGCCATGTTTCTGTTTCCTAGAGACTTTTTTGTCATGGGGCTGAGATGGATCCTGAGCTGTCAGACAGGGAGGCTCTGGGCCGGTTCTCTCTACAGATGGCCTGTATTTGCTCCGCACCGAGAATGGTGTTATCTACCAGACCTTCTGTGACATGACCTCTGGGGGTGGCGGCTGGACCCTGGTGGCCAGCGTGCACGAGAATGACATGCGTGGGAAGTGCACGGTGGGCGATCGCTGGTCCAGTCAGCAGGGCAGCAAAG